>QANZ01040479.1:187372-251373 GCA_003254925.1 Chamaecrista fasciculata | reverse complement strand
ATTATAATCAAAGTTGATTATTTTTGTAGTGGTGTTTGGATGATTGTTGATTATTTGGTGTGAAATTATTAAAATGGGTATGTAATGATTGTGGTAGGTGGATAAAAAGTAAGGAAATTGATAAATTGTATAGGGGTATAAATGGAAGAAAAAGTTGGAAAAAGTAAGATGTGATTTGATTATAATAAAAGTGTGTTTGGATGTGATTGTTGTTTGGAAAAAAATCAAAAATGTTACTATTTACCTTGAAAAGCGTGAAATCTTGATTATTTTTGTGTGCAAGTGGGGGGATGATTATCCAAATCGGTGCACCGTTTCATTTTTGCCTACGAAATGGTGCACCAAAAAGGACTAAAATGTCTTCTTGTTGCTCGACATTCGGTGCACCAGCGAAGAAATCGGTGCACCGATTCGCAGCAGATGAGAGAGAATGTTAAAACAACATGCGGACCCGAAAAAACAATCCAATTTAGCTTATTTGTGCTTAATCCCTCTCATCTCTCGTCACTCTCCCTCTCTCTCGTCTTGCTCCAGCCAAATCAAAGTGGATCCAACCCTTTTGATGAATAAGTTTATGAAATCCATGTTTTCGAACAAGATAACAACAGAGGATGGATCGCCAGTGATTCTTCCAAAATGAGAATGGAATCCACAATTTCGCCAGTGATTCTTCCAAAATGAGATGAGGTGATTGATTGTCATTTTGCAATGACCTGTAATAGCGTGATGATGCTATGAAATCCATCCTCATCTCAAATTGATTGTCATTTTACAGGTCATTGGAAGAATCGCATCATCAATTTCGCGATTCTCATCTTCTTGTCCATCCTCATCTCCATAAACTCATTTGTCAAACTTCTCCGAAGAGGTTGACGGAGGAAAGGAGAGAGTGAGGATTAGGAGTTAGTGTTTTGAAGCAAAATTTCAATTTCAGTTCTAAATTATTTGGACAAAATAATATTTTAGCCCAAACACAAAAATGGATATTTACAAACTGACCCAATTTTAAAGTAAATGACAATTTTGCCCTTTGTGATTGCGGATTGATTGTATTAGAGTATAGATAATTATAGGTTTATGTATAGAGGTATAAGTGTAATTGAGTGTGTTTGATTATTAAAAAATCATGATTATAATTGAATCAGAAAAAAAACGTAAACGAACATGTTTATTATGATTATAATCAAAACAGATTATAATCAAAACGGAAACGAACTGGGCCTAAATTTTGCAACGAGTTTCATATTAGAAAAGTTACTGAATATATATAAGACATTTTATAAAATTTTAGGTTCTCTAGCTTTAATAATTAACTTTTGAGGTGTGATTCTTCTAAATATTTATACTCTTTACAAGATTTCTAATTATTGATACATATAATGTAAATAAAATAATAAAAGTATAAAATAATGGAAGGTCATTACTAATAAAAAAAAAAGATAAAAGTATTAATTTTATCCCCAAATTTTATACTAACTGTCATGCCAATTTTGTCTCTACTATTTTTTTGCAATCAATTTCATCCTCAATGTTTTACATTTTGGTCAAATTTTCCTTTAACTAACTTTTTTTAATAAATTAACAATAGACTTATTCTGTTTTTCAATCCGAATTAGGATTTGAGTTTTTTTTTTTCTATCAATTTTATATTACATATCATTAGCCACATAGATGTAAGTAAAAAAAAAAGGAGTAATGAACTATGATTGTTATTAATATTTGACTAAAATAACAAATGATAGAATTGACCAAAATGTAAAACATTGAGGACAAAATTGACTGTAAAACAAAATTGGGACGAAATTGAGAGTTAACAAAAAAGTTTGAAGACGAAATTAGTGCTTTGTCTTATGTAAAATTTAAGTAACTAAGAAACCTTCTTTATGAGCAGTTATCATTACAATTTAGGATTTGAATGTGATTTCCTGATAACTTTGGCGAAGCTTCCAACTTTTCCATG
This sequence comes from Chamaecrista fasciculata, assembly GCA_003254925.1. Classification (NCBI taxonomy): domain Eukaryota; kingdom Viridiplantae; phylum Streptophyta; class Magnoliopsida; order Fabales; family Fabaceae; genus Chamaecrista; species Chamaecrista fasciculata. Next base: position 249,413 of record QANZ01040479.1, on the reverse strand, counting down.
GAAAAAACCCACGAGAAACTTCCTTAATTTCTTCCGAGTCTAGAGTCAAGTCAATTAACCACAAAAGAAAAAGAAAATAAATAGTCAAAGTATCAAATATGATTATGAACAACCTCAAGAAGCTTGCTTCAAATATTTCATATATATATATATATATATATATATATACACTTCTAGATTATTAGAGTACGTCAATTCAACTATTTTTAGCTTTCATTATTTCTTAATCCAATTATCTATAATTTGTTCACACTTGACAGAGCATGAGAAATAGATGGAAAATATGTTCTTGCATTGGGAAAGTACATGTTACTGATGATGACTGCAAGGTGTTTGAAGCTTTGACTCAATGAGCATGAAACATTAGACTTGTTTGCTTCTTCCAATGACTTCATTCTCTTATTTGCTTCCTATTTAATTGCTACCACTTGAGAATATATGTGAAAAAAAAAATTAGAATAACTTATTTTCTCTTTAGGAACAGGATCCATCTATTTAAGCCCCTCTTCTACATTACGAAAACGTTTTAAGTAAGTTAAGCATTTCTCTTGGTAATACATATATATGTATACTTTTTTTTTTTTTTTGGTATATGTATACTTCAATTGTTGGTTGTTTCCTTATTCCTTTTGTTGCTTGGGATGTGCAACAAAAAAATTGTCGCACTTTCAAGGTTGGAAACTTGGAATGTTCGAAGATGAATAATTTTATATCTTTAGACTAAGAAATAATTCAATTATTCCATTTCATTTGTTGGACTGAATGTTTGACATCGCGAGCCATAAACACATATTGATGGGCCTTTGAATATTTTGATTTTCTTTTTTATCAACTATGAAATTTTTTATAATAATAACATATGCTTAAACTCATGGGCCTCTTAGTTTTGTTGAAAATGGGCTGAAGTACAATCCATATAAAGACAAAAAAAAAAGGCACAGCATTTAAATTAAAATAATGATTCGGATCTTATTTTGATCTTAAGAATTTAAGTTAAATTTTATTTAACTCTTCAAAACTCTGTATATTTAAAATTTTTAAACATTATTTTCAAATTCTAAAAAAATAATCAGTATCTCAATTCTATTAACATTGATATTGAATTGTTGTTTATTCTATTAATAATATAGTTGCGGCAAAAGTACTGTCGGTATCCCCAACGTATGAGGTCATTTTCAGTTATATCTCTACTGTTTTTTTTTTGTAAATTATACCCCCAACGTTTCACATTTGAGTCAATTATACCCCAACTCGACATTTTTTTTTGTTTTAAGGTCTTTAAGTTTTCATTATTTAGAAATCCTCAATTCTCTTAAAATTTTTCTTTCACACGAGTCCCTAACTAATTATAGAACAATACAGAATTTTTGTCATCTTTAATGAACTGGTCCCTACAATTGAAAAACCCGAAAAATCTCTTCCTTCTGTTTTTCATAGTTCCAGCAACTATGCGCAAACTCTTTGGTGAGCCTCGAATACAAAGAAATCGAGCAAAATAGCGAAGATGGGTGAGAGAGACAGTTGTAAGGAAAGGAAAATAGATAGGAATGAGATAATTTAAGAGAGACCATGAAATTGAGGATGATGACGAGAAGGACCATGTCAACGGAAACGAGGACAGAGTGGACGGAGACGATAAAGTGTGGTTGTGATGTTTTAAAGTAAGAGAAGGAGGGTTATTAATGGATTTTAACACATGTTTGTTAAAAATGACAAATATTTTGAACTATTTTGAAATTAATTAAGGGTTCGGGTGTCTTGACTAAGAAAAATATTGGGGAGTACTTTCGCCTATAAGTGCAAATATCTTTCATCAATATCATTTGTATTAATAAACTTGGTTTCTCATTGAGAATGGACCTACTAAAGTATATGGATGAACCCATTTGAATTGTTTATTGAAATGTTTAATTACAAGATTATTTTAATATTTCATAATAAAATTAATTTTTATTAATCAAAACGTTCCTCACTCAGATGTGATAGTATAGACTTACACATATATAAATATAGATAATAGTATATATATATATATATATATATATGATAATTTAAACATTCCTCACTCATTTATTTAGGTGTACTTCTATTAGGCCTTTGCTCCAGGCCTCTTCTCCTTCTCGAACTCTTCGAGGTGCACTTGAACAGGTCAAATGCCCCTCCGTGCATTTCGGGGCTGTAAATATCCCAAAATTTTAGAGATTTATTTTGAAATTTTATAATGAGAATTTAAATCCATCGGAATATAAAATTGAATTTTCAGAGGTCATGTTTGGAGTCTAGATGTTTTTCGAAGATTGTGATAAAGATTTGGGAGCAAACAAGTTTAAATAAAATTTTATTGGAGTTTATTTTGGATCTGACATGTGACACCTTTCAGTGATAAATAAGAATCGGTAGGGATAAAATCTTTGAAAATAATTTAATATGTTGAAACTACTCCACGTGAAGAATCCAATGATATAGATTTTACAAAAAAGAACTCTTCTTTGAAAATTATGGTATTGAAGGACTAAATTGGAAGAAATAAAACTTCAGAGGGTAATCCTTATATTTTTCCCCTTGTTTCCTCTAGAAGAAAGTTGAATCCCCTTGAGCCAGGTTAGTATCTTTTAAAATATTTACTAACCAAAAATCTTTTAAATAGATATATATATATATACTAGGGGCTTGGCGTGCCCGTCATGTAACGTTTGAATTGATTTAAAGTTGAAGATTATATTAAATTTTTATATTGATAAAAGAGTAAGTTTGGGACCAATTTGAGAAATTATAAAATATTTAGGACCAATTTGAAATTACCTCATATGTGGAGAGTGAGTGAGGAGAGAGTGGTAGCATTTTTAATTTTTAATTGTTTTTTGCATTTTTTTAATTCATTTATTTTTTTAAATAAGTGGGAGAATGAGTGGGAGAGAGAGTGAGTGATTTTCTTTTTCTTTTTTAATTTTTTAATTCACTATTTTTGACCAACCATAAGGGGTGGAGCCATATAATATAGTATATATATATATATATATATATATATATAAGGAAACAAACCCTCACGCACAAAATAAACTTTCCGTTCATTCGCAACCCACACACACACACTGTCCGCCATTGTCTCCATCGCAAGTCACGCCGCCATCGTTGAACGCTACAGACGTTGTCGCCGATCAACTCTGGAAGTTCGCCGCTGTTCTCCGCCGTGAAAGAGCCCCCGGGTTGGTGTCCAATCTTCCCACTTTCCTCTATTGTTCCAATCTGTTTGGGCCTTCAAATGTTTGCTGATTAGGTGTTCTTTAATGATATATAGTGATGATTCTTAATAGTTTTTATCACTCTAGCTTAATGATCTGAAGCTTGGTTTCGTTTTCATATTTTTCTTAGAACCGATACAGTTTAAGGAATCTTTATAATTCTAATTTTTGGTCAATCTCTCAAGTTTCTAGCAGGTAGTGGCTCTAATTAGTTTGACTAATGTTATTAATCAATTGTTTATTATTGATTTTGGGTTCTTGACATTTGGTCATGACAAAGCAAAATATTAAACTTTGTAAAATTGCCAAGAGTGATGTTCCAGAAAGGTTCTTTATTGACAAAGATAAGTAAGGGTAGACTAACTTTTAAATAGTCAACGTTCTTAGAATAGCTAGTTGCTAATGGTTAAATTGATGGTTTTGTGAGGGGTTAGAACTTTGGTCATTGGATTTTATTCTTTGTATCGTATTGTTGATTAGAATTTTAATTGTGTTTTAGATCTCTCCACACCTGTGGTTGATCGAAAGCAGAAAAGCGTAGGTATTGATTCTCCTGATGTGAGTGACTTCTCATTTTTGTCCTGTTGAAGAATTAATTGATAATTACTTGATGTGAATGCTTTGAATTAATTCGTGTTGATACTTGGCTGGAATTAAATGGTTTGAGTATTTGAAAATGTGATTTTGTAAACTTTGAATGTACTAATGATGATGAATTTTTAAGTGTTTGAAAAGCACTTCTAAATGCAATTATAGTTACCGTGGATGTGGATTTGATAGTGTTTGCGCATGCTCCCTTGCGATAGGTTGGGATGGATTATGAAATTACTCCTCATGGATGAGTGGAGACAGATTACTCCCCAAGTTGGGTTGAGACGGATTTGTTGATTACTCCACAAGAAGGGTTGAGACGGATACATATATGAATTGATATTGTTTACTTCTATTATTGTTCTTGATTGCATTGGTTACTGTATTGTATTGAGGATTTTGTTTTTCTTAACGTTTTAAGTTCTATGGATGAAATTGTTATTAGTTGAGACCATTGATATATGGCTATCCCACTCCATGTGGTGGCTTCGTGCACCACAACGGAATGGGTTAGTCACTCACTGTGTTATGACTCACCCCTCTCCCTTTTAGTTTTTGATACAGGTACAAGTTAGACGTCTGCTTCGGCTCAACGAGGAAGCTGGGCCAAGGCCTACATTTGTTTATGTGGGTAGTCCCGTTTTAGCGAACGGTTAATTAATCCTCTAGTTTGTTAGCTCCACTAATACTTAGCGGGTGGTCTTGGGGATTTTCGTTTATTTACATAATTTATGTTTTATGTTGACACTAGTTTGTAAGGTTTGATGAAATCGTAGCTTGAGTTTTAGATTGTGAACCATATCTTTATGTACATTATAATGGTATGTTTATTTGAGGTATTATTTTGATATATGCGCTGAGGTTGCTTTGTGTTTAGGTATGTATGTGGGTAGGCTTACGGCGTGAACTAGGCCCACGTTCGTGCCGGTCACGGCTTCCCAAAAGGGGGGGGGGGGGGTCGTGACAGGGGCGAACACAGGCTTGGTCAAACCCAAGTTCTCCATTCCTGTGGCGCCCGCCCCCAACGCGACTCGCAATCACCCACGATTGCCTTGCTCCGCAATTCTCGGTCTCCACCACTCTCGCTGGTAGGGATCTTGCGCTACGACGTGGTGTGCCCCGCACGCTGGCCACCACCCTTCGCTCTGCTCTATAAATAGAGCTCAACCCAACAGTTTCAGGTTAACTACTCTTGGCACACTAAAACTCTCTGCTCTTTTATCACTCAAATATTAACTTGAGCGTCAGAGTATTCTTCGCAGGGCACCCCTGTGAAGTCTTTTGTAGGTACTTTGACATTCAAGCATCGTTCTAGCAGCCCACTCTTGAAACTAGGTAAGCTTCTTCTTATTATAGTTTATCAATATATATATATATATATATATATTAGAGGTTTTTGGTACGGATATAACGTTTAAAATAATTTGAAGTTAAAAATTATATAAAATCTTTATATTAATAAATAATGTAATTAGAAAATACACTACTCATAATATTAAAACATTGACATCAAATATATTATATAAATAATCTATACTCTATTATTTACATTGAGTATCTTAAATGCTATTTTCCAACTCTGCTATTGAAGTTATCATCTTAAACATAATAAAAAAATTGAGAATCATCCATTAACATTTACTTCCTCTGGCTGATGTTTAAGATAAATGCACACAGATTAAGAAAATGATTAGTTCATCTAAAATGAAGAGAAAAATGAGATAAAAAGACTAAACTATTCCTATTAAATTACTTGGGAAATGTTTATTCATTTATGACTCTACTATATATAATAGGGATAAAATGATAAAAAATTAATTAATATTCTCTTGAATTTATAAAATATCAGATATTTTATAAAAAAAATCTCCAAAACATTAAATATATAGAACCAAATGGAGTAATAAACACAATGAAAATAAAGATATTAATAAAAGAGCCAATATTATCGGTGTTTGTGACATTTGTTTTTCAAAAAATCATATTATTGTGTGTATGTCAGAAAAAGAAATCTAATCATATAGGATTTGAAAATTTTTACTGGTTAGATCCGTCATTTCAACTTTTTCGGCTGGTCTGTGTCTGACTCTGATCACTAATGTCTATTACATTATTATCATTTTTCATAAACTTTATGAGTCGTTATGAAACTTCGATTAAAATTTCTTAAATGATTAAATGAAGTCTGAAAAAAATATATATACTAATAAAAAATATCTTCATTTACAGACTTATATAATTTTTTTAACCAATTCTTAAAACATTGATTCATAAATATTAGAAAATTTTATCATGAAAGACTTTAAATTTTAAATACACTTATTAAAACAATTTAGCCAAAGTTCTATTTTGGTTTCTCATATTTGTTCAAAGTTTTTTCGTTGCATTTTGATTCCTCATGTTTGTTCAATGTTATGATTTGGTTCCTCAATTTTTTTTCGTTCCGTTTTGGTCCTTTAAATTTTCAAAATGTTTCACCGTTAGTCTTTGACTCTTTTCCATCCATTTTTTCCGTTAAAAAAAATTAACTTTAATTTCCCAACAATTTTGCTCTTTTGCATTAAGGTCATTCCATTTGTAAAAGAGCAAAATTGTCGAGAGATAAAAGTTATTTTTTTTTCCTTTTTTTCAACATAAATAGTGGATGGAAAAGAGTCAGGGGCTAACGGTGAAACTTTTTAGAAATTTGAGGGACCAAAATAAAACGAAAAAAACTTGAGGGATCAAAACGAAACTTAGAGCAAATATGAGGGACCAAAACGGAACAAAAAAACTTGAGGGATCAAAACGAAACTTAGAGCAAATATGAGAGACCAAAATGAAACTTTGAGCAAATATGAGAGACCAAAATAAGACTTTGGCCAAACAATTTTTATATATTCATATTTCTGAAATGAATGAATCTTATATATATATATAAATATATATATATATATATATTCATATTTGATTATTAACTAAACTCAACTTGCTAGTTTAAGCCGCCAAAAAGTTGTTATAAGGCGACAACATCATGTCTGGTGACGACAAGAAAATTGTTAGAGAAAGTTTTTCAAGATTCTCAAAATTTTCTAGTTAAAATAATATTTTGATTATTGTAATTTTGTTAAATTTATAACTTATTCTTATAATTATATTTATTTGTAACTCAACTTTATATTTTGCAAAAATTTATTAAGTGAAATTATAGAAATTAAATGACAAACTCAATGAAATTATAGATTTAAAGTATTATTTCAGCTATTTTTAGTTAAAGTTAAAATAGAATCACTTTTTTAAAGGAGACAACTTCATCCATTGTGTGGTATAAAGCAGTTGAGATCCTGAAAGGCGAAAGCAACGATTTATATCAATTTCTCTGATAGTGCGAAAAACTGGACCGGGTATTAAATCGGTGGAAGGCTCGGGTCACTGGTTCAATAGTTCAACCGCTGGGTCACTAGTTCAACCGGTTGAGCCGGTTTACTTAAAAAGTACATTTTCAAATATACATATTCATCAAAATACACATTAATATCTTAAAATTAAACACGTTGGTACCCTTTAGAGCTATTTTGCAATTTTAACCATAACAAATTTTGTAAAAATTACATATTGACCCCACTTTTTTTAAAAAAATTTCATTTTAGTCCCTAGATAATATGTATCCAGGGACCAATTTGTACTTTTTAGCAATTTTTTTGGGGTCAATATGTAGTTTTTGCAAAATTTGTCGGGTCAAACCGGTTCACGGTTCATCAAATACATATTGATATATTACAATAATTTAAATTTAAAGTAAAAATTAAACATAACATATGTCCATCACATATAATAAGTGTCAAATATTTAATTTTTTTTTTTTAATTTTTTCAAATATTTCCGGGTCAACCGGTTTCCGGTTTAACCGGCCGGTTCGGGCGGTTTAACCCGGTTCAACACCAGGTCAACTGCAGGCCGGTATTTTAATTTTTCCGGACCGGACTGGTATCCGGTTCACCGGTTGAACCGGCCGGTCCGGTCCGGTTTTTTCAACTATGATTTCTTTATTGGCGTGAAATGTTCGTGGCATGTAATATATAAAAGTGGATTGTTCAAATTCATCTTGTATTTTTATCTTATAGTAATTTATATCTTTAAATTGATTATTCATATTTTTATAGTAGTTAACTTTGATTCTAAACTATTGATTATAGTCATATTTCTTTCGTTTTAAATTTAAATGCGATGAGTATAAAATTACAATTTACTTTTGATGAATACTTTTTTATTAAGTCGGTATCATTAATAAACAAGGTCAAATAAAATCTGAAAAAAAAAATGAGACATCCAATTTATAATCAAATAAATAAAGTTAATTATATATCTCATTATGTCTTAATGGTCCTCTTTTTTTTTTTGACTGCCCAAAGTATCCCTCAGCCCGATGGGCTAAGGACTAATCCTCCGCGGATCTGAGCTTCATTTAAGGGTTTGCCGCTGGCTAATTTGTTGCTGCATACACAAGGCGGGAATCGAACCCTTGACACTTACTTAAGCAACCTAATGAGCTAACCACTAGACTAACTAAACTTGATTTCTCAATGGTCCTCTTTTATAAGGCGACCGAAGGTTTTGTTATCTCTATCATATCTTTTTAATTTCTATTTGAGGTACCACGTACTCTCCACCCCACCTGTTCATCCATCGGGACCCTCATGTTATGTGGTTACAAACCAAATTGAGTGTCCTCTAAATACTTGTGTTCTTGTATAATATTCTTTTGCAAAAGGCCGACTTGTAATGAAAAAAAGTAATATATAATTATGAACTCGTCGTATTCGATTTTAGAATGAGAAATATACGATAATATTCAATAGTTTAGGGTCAAAGTGAACCACTATGAAAATATATAGTACGAATTTGAACATTCTTTTTAAATAAAGGACTAAAATAAATTTTGTGACAAATTTTAAAATTAATTTGAACATTGGACCAAAAATAAATTACTGCAAAAGAGACTCAATGTATTGATATATCTTGATGTGCAAGGACAAAGTTGTTGGTTTTTGACAACTCTATATTATTAATTTCCTTTTAAATTAAACCAAATTAGCGCATGGAGAAATTGTTTATTCAAAGAGTATGTATTTAAATCATGCTTGGTTGGCTTAGTGGTCGAGCTCGCTAGGTCGTTTAAGTAAGGTCGGGGGTTCGAATCCCGCCTTGTGTATGCAACAACCAATTGGTCAGCAGCAGACCCTTAAATGGAGCACCGATTCGCGAAGGATTAGTCCTTGGTCTGTCGAACTGAAGAATACCTTGAAAAAAAAAGAGCATGTATTTATTTATTTAAATACATAATAGATTATATTAAATGTGACTGATGTAACGCATTATTTTTTTACGGAGATGAAACCTATTATTAAAATAGGTGAAACTGTAAATTGAAAGAAGAGCAGTGTAACATAATTAAAGAATTAATAAGGATATAATTTTATTTTTTTAGATTAAGTTATTCATTTTAATTTTTTAANAAAATATTTCATTTGTTTAATTCTATGACACCAAAATTAATTTCATGTCATTATAAAATAAGATAATTCTGATAACCACAGTCTCATTGGATGTTTACTACTGTTTCAACAAACAAAACAGTAGATTTTGTGTGCGCTCATGCATCTCACACAGTCACACACATAACATTAATTAATACGTCAAAATTCAAACACAATTCAAAAAACAATTAAGTTATTTAAATATGATATATTAAATTCAATTTATATCGTATATATAGAAAAAAAAATATTAATGGAAGTGAAACTCATTTTAATAATCTTTATATTTTGAGAATAATTAATTTTTGACAATCAACCATCAAATGTACCATTTGATTCTAAAAAAAAATATCAATAATGTAAATATAAAATAAAAATATTAATTAAAATAAATATATTTTAATTAATATATATAATCATGAATCTTTCCCACTGGTGTCTTTAGAGTATTAAAGATTATCATTATATTTTGAGAATAAAAAAATTGAAAATAATAATCAGAATTTTGAATTTCTTTTACTTTTAACTTTTTTTTTTTAATATTTTACATGCCTTATTACTTAGTGTTCTACTAAATTAAAAGATACTGGGTTTTTTTTAAAAAAATCATATATTATTATAATCAGACTTCCTTTAAGAATTTGTCATCAGAATAAATTGTCCATCAGTTTCCAGCCGAAAAAGGTTGAACCAAACCATATAATTAAAGCAAAGTTGGAAGGGTACATATTAGATCAAGAGTCTTCATGAGTTTCTGAGAATTTGATTTGCTTTATCTCTCATTTTATTAAATTGAAAAGAAAAAGAAAATTTGATAAAAGGGGGAAAATAATAAAAGAAAAAGAAGGACACTGATTTTGAAGAGTTATTAAAAAAAAAGGAACAAAAGTTCTCAAAACATATATGGGTTTTGGAATTAAAGAAGAATTGTGTAGTATTTGTGACTCATTTATGAAGAGATTTTCTCCATGCTCTTAAAACCTTTTAATTTTTGTGGCTAAATTTTATATATACGTGCACATTATTTAGTGGCAGTATCCATGTGCAGTTGTGCACCAAAATCTCGTTTTTGTTCTATTATATTCATGTTTATTTACGTATATTTACTTGCTACTATTTGATTGAATTGTGGATGCAATAATCTAGATTGGGTCAGTGTGATAAGAGATTCAATATTAAATTCTATAAGAGATTCATGCACGAATAGTTATTGGTGGACGTTCTTTTGTTCTATGTTTTTATACATATATATTACATTATACTATATTATATGATTTTGGATCAACTTGTCATATTCTATTTTCCAAAATCATATAATATTAAAATATAATAGAGATAAAATAATAAACTAAAAAATATAGTAGAAAATTATTAAAAGTAGTTAACTTCAGACTACTTTTAAATTTACTTTATTATTGTAAAAGTAATACAATGATATATTAATTTAAATAGTTTTATAATTATATTTTTCTAAAAATGTTTGTATATCATTTCAAATATACAAAGCCAATTATTATATTATATGTTTTTGACTATTTATATCTATATCTATACTATATTATATGTGTGCGGACCTTTATGATTGATTAAAAATAATTTAATTAAAATTTATTGAAAACAAAGAAATAAACATGTGGACATAATGGGAAAGAGAAAGTTATGTAGGCATATAATAAGAGAGAGTATAATGAAAGAGAGAAGTAGTGGATGAGATTAACTTCTCAAAACTTTAAATTATAAAACTTACAATAAAAATTACATTTTATTATAAAATATAATAAAACTAACTTTTTTATTTTAAAATTATAATAGTTATTAAATTTAAATTAATAGTGTATATGTGTATATGAGCTATTTCCTCAAGGAATTAAAGAGGAAATAAATGGAGTGGGTGGGTTTTCCTAATCCAGAAAATGACCAGGAATAAAGGGCAAGTGCAAAAATAGAATGATTAAAACAAATGAACAAATTAAAAGAAAGAAATTAAATAAAGAAATTAAAGAAGACCAAGAGGAGAGTAAAGTCAGTAAACAGCACAAAAATAGAAGGTGAGGACCACTATGGAAAAGACTGTCCACTATCTAATTTAAATTTCTTACATTTTATTTTGGCCAGAAAATTTCATCGAAATCACTTCACAGATCCTTAGCAAGAAATTTATGGTATGTACATTTAGGTTGAGAAGAATGATATAAAAGGAAGGAAAGAGAAATTTCTATTTAAATTTAAAAGTAACATATGCATATAGATATATAGATATACGTGTACGGGTTAGACTATAATGTAAAATTTGATTCTTGACATGAGATGCAATGAGTCATGAGCTAATAAAATAATGACACGTGGTAGATTTAGTTGTATGTAACTAGTGATGTGACTCCATACGCAGTTTTAATTAGTTAAAAAAAATTTTTATTATTTTTCAGCATTAAATTACATCAATAGTTATAATTATGCCACATCAGCAATTGCATTCCATGTTAAGAATCAAACTTTGCATTTTAGACTAACCCTATATATACGTATTCTTTTCATCACATCTGCTATTTAATTTCCTTTCTAAATATGTTTTTTTAAATATTAAAATTGCTTCTTTCCTTTTTTTTTTCTTAATTCAATAACAGTATAAAATTACGGCAAAAAAAAAACAATATAAAATTATTATTTTAAAAATATTAACCTTGATTCATTAAAGAGAAGTGGATTTGATAAAGGGTTTGATATCATTTAAGTAAGGTCTTAAATTTGAAATATGGTAAATATAATTACTCTTGTTCAAAGAGTGCGTACTCTTCTTCTACTATAAACAAATGCACGATATCCAATCTATGTGAGTTTGAACAAAGCTCTGAATATCGAGTAAACTCCAAAAGAAAAAACATGGCAAAACGATCCGAATAAATTGATTAGCTATTATTATTTCATACGAAAAATTACAGCCAAGCATTAAAATTTATATATATATAGTCAAACATATATATTTTTTAGGTTAAAGGGTCATTTTGGTCCCAAAATGTATGCTCTAATATTCATTTTGATCCAGTATGTTTTAAAATATTCAAATTGATCATAAATGTTTGCAAAATGTTTCGTTTTGGTCCCAAACTATTGAATATGACTTGTTTCAAGTTCAAATCGAATGAGTTTATAGCTACGTATTGTTCTCAAAGAGTATTTTCTCTATTTAGTCGGGGCCGTTAGCAAACGAGGTCAAATAAGTCCTAAATGTAGACTGTTCGTTTCATGGTCAAACAAGCAAAATTGATCATATCTCTCTCGTTTTAAATTTGAATGAGACGAATTTAGAGCTACGAGTTTCTCTTAACAAGTCATTTGAACTTGAAATGAGAGACGAGAGAAATATGACAAAATTCAATAGTTTGGGACCAAAATGAAACATTTTACCAATATTTAGGACCAAAATAAATCATTTTGCTAACATTTAGGACTAATTTGAACATTTTGAAACATAACAAACCAAAATGAACATTAAGGCATACATTTAGGACCAAAATGACCCTTCAACCTATTTTTTTTATCATAACATGTTTTAATTTTGAATACATTTATAAGTATATATCTATGATTAATTAATTTAGTCCATTTCATTATTTATAATTTATTGAGTCTAACCAAAGAATATTTAACTATCACATTCACACCTTTTTAAGTCTTTAACGCGTATAATGGATCAATCTCTTGGCATGCAAGTAGCCCTCTTTAGCCTTTATTTATGTTTGGTGCTTCAACCTGATACGTAGAAAAGAATTGAAAATTCTAGGTATTTTAGGGTTCAACAAAACTAGACCAAAATTTATATTTTTGAATTCATCATTATTCAAAGTAAGTGAGAGTGAACAAGAATATTCAAATGGTGTGGAAAGAAAAAAACAATAACAATCATAAAGGTTTGCCCAATTTGCAATATCATATCATGACAATTTCGTGGAAAATCAAAGGTTAGTATTCAATAGTTGAATGAATTCATTCAATATTTTCTAGTGGAAAGTTATTAGTAATCAACAAGACTAGACGAACATTTGAATTAGGTGGAAGAAATGAGTCTTCTTTTTTTAAAAAAATTATATATGTATACAGTATATATGGTCGAGGGTATTTTTGGACTTATATCTTTTTCTACCATGCACACTTCATTGTACAAACATGTATGATTCTCAAATGCATTTTTAAAAACAACAAAATAACCCAAAGTAATTATAGAAGAAAAAAGGAATTGGTCAGATACTCAGATCATGTTGGGACAAAATTGAAACCTTTGCCAAAGTTATGAGACCAAAAGTGCACTTTAGCAAAAAAAAAAACTTCTTTAATTAGCCGCGTACACATAACAATAGGTTATTTTATAAAAAACTCTATTGTTTCATTAGCTAAATTAAATCAAAGAATTTACTATTTAGTGTTAATTAGGACAAAATCTAATTAAAAGTTAAACATAAATCTCCCAACTAATGCATAAAATAAAAAAGGGATTGAACAATTAACGCAAGAGATAATATACTTTCATAAGAGAATTGAAGGTATATATATATATATATATATTATTATCAGAAGATGGAAATGGCTAGAGGTAGAGAATCAAAGCACGTTCAGGCCAAAAAAAAAAAAAAGAGAGTCAAAGCACGTACATTTCTGTTTTGTTTTTAGTTTTTTTTTTATTGAAATCGTTAGAAACATTTGTTGCATGAATGTGAGTACATTATCTATCAGATCCAACATTTTATATGGAGTTTATATCGTCTTTCATTTTTATAATGAAAGAATTAAATTAAATCAAATAATGGACTATTTACTTGTGGTCCTGATGAACTATATACTGATAAATAGAACCGTCAAAGTGAGCCAACCCGACTCACTTGAGCTGGCTCGCCGCGAGCCAGGTTTTGTCAATCCGGCTCACCAAGTTGGTGAGCCGGGTTGGCTCACCTAATCCACCAACTTTCAATTTTATTTTTTTTTGTTTTTTCAATTTTTTTTAATTTTTTCAATTTTTTTAAATTAAAAATATCAATAAAACAACTCACAAATAATAACACCCAACACCACCGCTTGTTTTTTCTCTGGACGGACGGTGGAACGACGGCCATTGAGATTGGGGTTGGCTCGTTGGGTGAAGAAATTAGGGTTGGGACTTGGGAAAAGAAAAGAACTCTAAAAGACGAAAGTGAATTATGAAATCTAACCTGAAAATGAGGAAGAAGTGAAGAGCCTGGAAGATTTTTAGGGTTATAATTATTAATTTTATAATTTTATATTTTTTTTAAAAAAAGATGGGTTGACTCATTAACTCACCAGCTCACTCGAGCTAGTCCACCACGAGCCGCGAGTTAAGTGAACCAACTCACTCGAGCTAAAATTTTTGACGAGCCAGGTTTTCTCAACCCAGCTCGCCAATTTTGGTGGGTTAAACGAGCCAGCCCACCGGGTCTGACTCGTTTTTACAGCACTACTGATAAAATAACGAAACTACGACCATACGCACGTCTTGTTTTCTAAAACGAAGAGAAGAAACACATTTTAATGACGTAAGGAAATATACACATTGAAAAATGTATGTTCACATTGATTCAAACAAAAATACATACAAATGCTTTTTCTTACGTTACATACACGAGAGGAGTATATATGTGAAGCCAGAAGCCTTATAAATTATATAAGTTAAATCTTCATTTTGATCCTCTAACTATAGAGTGAATTTCATTTTGGTCCCCAACTTTTTTTGTTCTATTTTTATTGATTCTCAAACTTTCTCATTGAATTTATTCTACTATTAGTCTAAAATATGATTTTGTTCAGTATTTGTTGTTATTTTTAAACTAAATACTATACTTGAATATTTCTCTCTCATACGAGTTATAATAAATAATTTGGCAAAGAAAAAAAGAAAAAGTGTTTGTGGACGACTAAAATGAAATTTATCTTATAGTTCAAGCAACTTCTTCTCGACTTATTACTCTCTAGATCCTCTCTGATATTTCTTTTTAAATTAATGTGGGATTGTCTTTGTAAGATTTAGGATGATCATGAGTAGGGTATGGGTAGGGTACTATAATACTTAGACCTGGATCTGAGTGTGAGCGGGTATCAAAATCAATCCCTATACATATATTTGCTGGGTAGTCTAATTCCCATACCCGGATCCATAAAAATTTTAAAATAAATTATTTTTTGTTAATATAAAACTTATATTCATAAATCATAAATATGAATGTATTAATAAAATATTTTAATATTTATAAAAAATTTAATATTTTTCAATAAAAAAGTTAAAGTATTATATTTTTTATATATAAAAATATATTTACTATTATTCATGAGTATACAGGTAGGTATCATCATACTCGGACCCGGATCCATTAAGATTGGATTCGGGTCCAAATCTATACTCATAAGATAAATTTTATAGTCCCATTGAATATGAATATTTTGATTTATCTATATGAAGTCTTTTGTAACTTGTAAGTCTCTTGTCATGCTCGAGCAACCTCCAACAATTAAGGTAAAGGTATTCCTAATTTAATTTATTTATATGTATATATATTTTGTCAGATACTCTTGTCAGATACCTTGATCGATATGTATATATATATTTTTTTGCTAAAATTATTGATATGTATACAAAGCTGGTAATAATTAATGGCGTCTATAAGTATGATAAGGATGCTCTAGCAAGGAATAAGTCGAAGACCTAATACGTATTTTGTCTCATTCTCAACAGCATCTATTAGAATGGATGCCAACAAGCTAAGCTGTAATGCATGTTTCATAGTATAATTCAAAAATATTGACAATCTTAATATAGACCTAATTAGTTAAGTATATTGTGTCAGAAAATTATTTAATTTTGGGTTTAATTAATTCAATTTTTTTCCAATAAAATATAACTTGAATATATATTGTCTGATAGTAATTAATGATTTGGATCTGATAGATCGCTTATAAATGCAAAGCTGAATCTGCACTACTACTCTTATCTATTGTATAATTAGTTTACTTTACCAAAGTCTTACTAAATTATATTATATAATTGGTATTGGTATACATGTTTTTTATTTTTAAAATACACTATCTTTTGGCCAAAAAATTACACTCAGCACTAAATTAAAAATTACACTTAACACCAGGTATAATTTATTTTAAATTTACACTAAATTTGACAGGGTATTCATGCATGTGATCATAAAGTACTATAACGGTATAAACAAATTATTCCTCAGTACAAATGCAAATTTCCTTTTAACAAAAAAGATCAATTGAGAGTTAAGACACCAGAAATAGCTAATGAATTCAACTAAACAGAAGTTGATGATTAACTATATAAAATTTTGTATTACAATTATATATATATATACATATATATATAAATCTGATAACTTCATCAATAATCTCTAATTTTAGTAGGAAAGTTAAGATTCTTATAGTTACAACGTAAATAAGTTGCCCAAAATGTTTCGTGCGTTTGTCACTAATGATAAATGAACAAAAATAGACAAAGAGTTAAACGGATGAATTAGATATTTAGATGAGATACTGATTTTGGTAGGTACAATTTAATTAACTTGCGTGGATAACGAATAATTAATGCATGAAAATTTTGTTGGTACAATTAATGCATGAAATTTGACACGTAGTTGAAGGTGGCTTATCCAAAAGCTTTTTTTTATTTTCATTTCTGTTCAATGGAAATCACCAAGTGGTTGGTTAAAGTGGTAAGCGACTTGGTTCCGCTTAAGCAAGGTCTCGTGTTCGAGTCCTTGTGAATGCAGTTACCCTTGTTGGAAGACTCACCCACTATAACTAGGTGCGCAACCCGAGTCGAGTCCGAATTAGTCGAGGAGTGACCTCGAAAATCAGGCAGGCAACTAAAAAAAGAAAATCTGAAACATAGCTTTTCCTCAAATTAATTTGCAAATCTTATATTATATGGCTCCACCCCTTTCTGGTCGTACACATTTTAAAATTATAGTACAAAATTAATAATAAGAGAAAAATTATTATTTGATTCTTTCTTTTTTACTGAGTTAACGATTTAGTCCCTCATTTATTTTACATATATATTTGCGTGCCCATTAGGGCACGCAAAGCCTCTAGTACATATATATGGCTAAAAGACATAATATGGTTAAGAATTCTTTTTGTATTGGTTATACTAATTAAAAAGTAGATAAATTATAGAGTAAATTACACTTTGGTACCTTGTGGTTTGACCCTATTTCACTTTGGTACCCTGTGGTTTGAAACTTGACACTTTGGTACCCTGTGGTATTCTCCATTAACACTTTGGTACCCTTAGGAGCTATTTTGTAATTTTAACCATAACAAATTTTGCAAAAATTACATATTGACCCCAAAAAATTTTCAAAAAATTACAAATAGGTCCCTGGTTACATATTATATAGGGACTAAAATGAAAAATTTAAAATTTTTTTGGGATCAATATGTAATTTTTGTAAAATTTATTATGGTTAAAATTACAAAATAGCTCCAAAGGGTACCAAAGTGTTAATGGAGAATACCACAGGGTACCAAAGTGTCAAGTTTCAAACCACAGGGTACCAAAGTGAAATAGGGTCAAACCACAGGGTACCAAAGTGTAATTTACCCTAAATTATAAAATCCTTCTAATTTAAAGAAGGCAAAACACCCTTTCGTGCCCCTAACGTTTGCGGTGATTTTCAGTTATGCCCCTAACGTTTCATTTGTGTCAGTTGTGCCCCCAATGTGAAACGTTAGTTTCAATTATGCCCCCAATTTCAATCATCCACTAAAACAAACACCATTTTTGCACGATTTGAGCTCGATTTTGATCAGATTTCATATGGGTTTTAATTTTTGGACATCACAAACTTGATTTCTTGGATCAATTTCAAAGATTAAGTTTAAAATAGCCCTAAATCTGAAGAAAATCGGACCCGATGAACCCCAAAAAGGACCAAAACGAAAAGCAGCAAAACGAAGCATTTTCTCAAAATTTCCATGTGCAAAATGATCCTTAGGAGTCGAAAATGAGTACCCATATGAAATCTGATCAAAACCGAGCTCAAATCGTGCGAAAATGGTGTTTTTTTTTTATGGATGATTGAAATTGGGGGCATAATTGAAACTAACGTTTCACATTGGGGGCACAACTGACACAAATAAAACATTAGGGGCATAACTGAAAATCACCGCAAACATTAAGGGCACAAAAAGGTGTTTTGCCTTTAAATAACAATATGATCAGTAATGTATCAACACTTTTTATAGTGAGAAGGAAGCCGTAGTAGAAAACTCAATTAAAACCTAGCTATCTAAATTAATATCTAATTAACTATACCTAACCATATAATTGCTAATTAATAAGTTGGTTCTCTCTTACCAGTACCCTTACCTTGAAAATGTAAACTATNAGGTTTTCTGTGGAATATATGATGAATGAGAAGTTGGTAGAGAAATCAGTGAGATTTCTTGAGGCCATATCCCATAGGTGCATTGGTTGTAAACTTGTGACATGACCAACACTGTAAGTGTTGTTTTGGTCCCATGAAGACACAGTCACTTGTATATCTGAGCGCAAAAGTGATGCATCTCCTTGAAGATTCACATCACCTTGTTTAAAGCCAGTGGGGTGTTCAAATGATAGTGGATTTGAAGGAGAAATTATCATTAGGAGGAGGAAAAAAAGTATGATGATGTACACTTGATAAAAGAAAAACAGATATGGTGTGTGATGATCACCAACAAGCCAAGAAGCCATTTTTTTTGGGGTGAGTTTTGAGCTGAATCCTATCACAAAACTCTGTTATGTATTTTCACTATTTTGTGTGTGTGTATTAAACTTTCATCCCTATTTCTCATTTGTGCCCTTTGGATTTTGTCACTGTCTTAAAATACGACAAATATGCCAGTCACAAATGTTATAAATATTTTAATATAGGGAAAACTAATAATTTGGATTTTGTCACTGTCTCAAAATTTTAATATTGTCCTTACATTTTTTTTTAAAAAACAAGTCCCTAAATTTTNAAATTAATTATTTGGTCCATATAGTTTACCCAAATTTTTTATGCAGTCCCTACATGTATATTTTTTTTTAAAAAAGAAGTCCTTGTATAAATTATAAATATTCAAGTTTTAGCCATTAATACTTAAAAGTTTAATTTAAAATTTTTAAAACTTCAACATTGATTTTGTTAGTATTGATATTAGTATGTAATGGATTAATTTTGACTTTATTTATTTCACAAGAGCTTTATAAAAATAATAGTATTACATAATTAAACATTAAGGACTAAAGTCTAAATATTTATAAAATTCAGGGACTAATTGTAAAATAAGTATAGGAGCTGAGCTAAAAACTGACGTAGAGTATAGAGATCAAATGATTAACTTGATTTTTCCTTAAATATATCTAGCATGCATGTACGTGTATTTTTATTAATTATATATCTATATACATTGGCCTGAGTTTTTTATTATATCATCTTATCTATGCACCAATTAAATTAATACACAAGAGAAAATCAACTTGCGCGTTGAGAATTTATCAATTGATCCATTATAATAAAGGAAGAGAAACAAACAAATAATACATATATATTAGCAAGTACGAAATGGGAATTGAACATATATATATTTTTGTTGTAACGCGGAGTATTGAGTGAAGTCAAAGATAGTTTGTTAAAATGATGAATTAGAAACTGAGAATGGGAAAGGTATTATATATATTTATACTGAGAGTACATTAAGTAATTAGTAATTAGAATGTGGAAGAATTAAACTAGAAAGAAAGCAAGCATGGTGAACAAGTCAAGGCGTCAACAACTATTCCATTTATCAACCATTTTTTGTGTTCATACTCACTCACCCCTCCTTCCTTATATTATATATCTATATAATTACTTAATTATCCATACACTATATTTTTTTTTGGCCAAACATACACTATATACACTCCTCTGCACCATCTTGGAAAATTCACACTCATTTCCTATTTCCCACTCCTTTTGATTTCTTTCTTTCTTTCTTTGTTGCATCTTCTTTGTTATTACTCTGTGGCCCCACCTACCCCTCCCAAATAACGTGGCCTCTCACTCTCTCTCTCTCTCTTACATCATTAATTACATTTCTTTTCTCCTATATAAACTCCTAGGACTCCACATACTTAATTATCACATCACATTACCACTCTCATTCTTTCTCTCTCTATCTCAATTCTCAATTCTCAATCTAAATACATACTTAGTACTACAATGGATGATCTTCCAAAATGCCAAGCAAACTACACTCCTCTCACTCCTCTAACTTTCTTGATGCGAGCTGCCTCCTCTTATCCTGACCGTACATCTGTCATCTACGATGCCACTCGTTTCACTTGGCCCCAAACTTACGATCGCTGCCGTCGCCTCGCTTCCTCCCTCCGCAAGCTCAACCTCTCTCCAAACGACGTCGTAAGCACCCTCACCTATAATCACTTTTTAACCCATCATTTTATCCTAAAATTACAATTTAGTCCCTAAATATTAACAATATAATCTTTTTGGTCCAGGTTTCAGTGCTTGCCCCCAACATCCCGGCACTATACGAGATGCACTTCGCCGTGCCGATGGCCGGCGCTGTCCTCAACACGATAAACACTCGTCTTGACGCCAACAATATCGCCACCATCCTCCGTCATTCGGAAGCCAAGGTTTTCTTCGTGGACTACGAATTCGTCCCCAAGGCACGTGACGCCCTCCGTCTCCTCGTGCAACCCAACAACCATTCCTACGCCTCTCTCCCTCTCGTCATCGTCATCGACGACCTAAATTCCCCCACTGGCATCCGCCTCGGCGAGCTCGAATACGAAGACTTACTCCGCCGCGGCGACCCCAATTTCGTCCCCGACGAAATCCACGACGAGTGGGCCCCCATTGCTCTCAACTACACCTCTGGAACAACCTCGGCTCCGAAAGGCGTTGTTTACAGTCACCGTGGAGCATATCTTAGTACTCTCAGCATAATCCTCGCTTGGGAAATGGGAAATCAACCGGTTTACTTATGGACGCTTCCTATGTTCCATTGTAACGGCTGGACATTCACGTGGGGCGTGGCGGCGCGTGGCGGAACCAACGTCTGTTTACGAAACATCTCCGCCGTGGATATCCACCGGAGTATAACCACCCACGGCGTCACCCATTTATGCTGCGCTCCGATCGTGTTCAACATCATACTCGAGTCGAACCCGAGACCGTTAAATTCTCCGGTGAGAATCTTCACCGGCGGAGCGCCACCGCCGCCGGCGCTGCTCCATCAAATCGAATCCCTCGGATTCCACGTCACGCACGGTTACGGCCTAACGGAAGCAACAGGGCCTGCTTTAGCGTGTGAGTGGCAGAAGAAGTGGGACCACCTCGAGAATGGTGAAAAAGCGGTTATAAAAGCGCGTCAGGGAGTTAGCGTCGTTACGATGGCGGGTGTGGATGTGGTTAGAGATTCTGACACATTGGAGAGTGTGCCTCGTGACGGAAAAACAATGGGGGAGATAGTTTTAAAAGGGAGTGGAATTATGAAAGGCTATTATAAAGATCGTGAAGCGACGGCGAAAGCTTTTAAAAATGGGTGGTTTTGGACTGGAGATGTTGGTGTCATTCATGAAGATGGGTATGTTGAAATTAAGGATAGGTCGAAGGATGTGATTATTTCCGGCGGAGAGAATATAAGTAGTGTGGAGGTGGAGGCCGTGTTGTATAAGCATCCGGCGGTGGCGGAGGCGGCGGTGGTGGCGATGCCGCATCCGCGGTGGGGGGAGAGTCCGTGTGCGTTTGTGGCATTGAAGAAGAATGTGAGAGTGAGTGAGAGGGAAGTGATAGGACATTGCCGGAGGAATATGCCGGCGTTTATGGTGCCGAAGGCGGTGAGGATAATGGAGGAGCTGCCGAAGACGGCGACGGGGAAGATACAGAAGAATGAGTTGAGGGAGAAGGCGAAGAAGTTGGTGGTGGTGAATGAGGATAGTAATAATATTAATAATAACAACGTCGTACACTCAAAGAAGAACAGGTCTAGTTCGGTTGGGAGGAGGAATAGTAGTAATAATAATAGGGATAATGTTGGTGGTTATGGTGAGCATGTTTTGGCTAAGTCTCGTCTTTGAGTAATTTCTGAGGTTAATTTAGATTTCAAATTTTAATTAAAAGAAGTACTTGTCAATACCTTACAATATGACTTCCCAATAGTTGTGTTGTATTTTGTATTTTATGTATATATATATATAGTGAGATGTGGATCTTAAATTTTGGATATTGATAAAGTATAGTAGTGTTAATTAAATACAGGGCTATATATAATCAATGCTAGCTTTAATTAATAGTTTTGGAAGTATTTGCAGTTTTGGTTAATACTCCCTCTGCTTCTATATATCTTTGATATTTAAAATTTTTTTTTTTTCAAAATATCTGATGTTTTATAAATTCGAGACAACATTAATTATTTTTTTATCATTTTATTCTTATTATATATAGTAGAGTCATAAATAAATAAACATTTTTCAAGTAATTTAATAGGGATAGTTTAGTCTTTTTATCTCAATTTTCTCTTCATTTTAGGTAAACTAATCATTTCCTTAATCTGTGTGCATTTACCTTAAACATCAGATACATAGAACCGGAGGGAGTATGATTTTGGATTATTAAGGAGAGGAAGGAATAAGACAGTCTCTGTTTCGATTGTGATTTAATAATGTATTAAATGGTCGGTGTTATAAGAAAATAGACAGTTGACATTAATGGATAAATTAAATAAATTGATACTCCCTCTATCCCAAAATACCTGCTTTTTAAGGTAAATACACACATGAAAACAATTAATTTACCTAAAATGAAGAGAAAATGAGATTAAAAGACTAAATTGTCCTCATTAAATTACTACTAGTTACCCTCACTAATTCAATATCTTTGACTTTTAATAGGGATAAAATAGTAAAAAAATAATTAATACTCTTTTTTTTTTTAGCCTAAACAAGGGCCCAAGCCCAACAACAAACATAGTAAACAAAAAAAAAAGCAACAGGAAACAACAGAAAAACAACCAAAAGAAACACCTAAACATCAAGAGCAAAGCTTAAAACCTTAGACAAGATGAAGGCCAACGAAGATGGGGTGACCTCACCCAACCCAAAGGGCACATCTTCTTAGCAGCCTGCTTAGCCACCAAAACAGCGGCATGGTTCGCTTGTCTATGAACCCAAAAAAGCATCCAATTGACATTGGACAAAAAGAACTCCGAAGCATCCTTCATAGTAGAGGCACTTTTCCAATCTACATCAACACCACCCGAGAAAGTGGCATTAACTAAATCCTTGCAAACTGATTCAAAGAGAGCCTTATCAATACTCAAGCCACTAGCCATCTCACAAGCTTTCAACAGGGCAAGACTCTCAGTAGTAAAAGAAGAACAAGCAAGAACAGCAGACTGGAAACCATCAAAACAACCCTCAGAGTTTCTAACCACCATCTCGATACCAGAAGAGCAGGCAGGACTAGTGAAAGCACCATCACAATTAAAATTTAAGACTCCAGCATCAGTCTTACACCAAAGAAACATCCTGCCAACATCAGATAAAGGACGAACAACACTAGGAAGGGAATCCTCTTTTACAGCCCAAAAATCACTGTGCTGAGAAACTGCTTTTTGACAAGTCAAAGAAGGATTAACATTCTGCTGATGAAACACTTTCATGCACCTATTTTTTTGAAGTTACCCAACATAAAAAAGCAGTAAAGCTTTTCAAGCTATCATCAAACTCAGGTCTACAAAGCAACCCATCCAAACACCAAAGATCAAAGGAGGCAAAGCAAATCAAATTTTCCATTTTCATTCCATAGTCATTACACAATCTCAGATTGTGACCTAATTCACTATACTTGAAGTAGATCTTTAAACAAACATATAAGGAAATCTCCCAAAATCTGTCAAGAGAAGAACTAGATCCAAACTTGACAAATCCCCAAAAACTATCAAGAACAGATCCAGGAATTAACAGACCAGAGATAAACAGTTTATCCATTTCTAATAGGGCACTCACCGAAGCCAAAAAAATGTGAAACTTGCTTCCCCCAACAGATCCTCAGACACCAAAGCCTCGCCAAGTTTCACGCCGAGCCCCTCCGAACGAAATCGGAACAGTAAAACCATCGCATTGTCATCTACCATCATCCATTCTTCCGAAAACGCGAAACGTCCTCGTCTTCCTCACCCAACGCGATGCCCTCAACACGAGTCGCCATCGTTCACCGTCCTAACCGAGAAACTCTCATAGTGGAGAGACAAAGAAACTCTCACAGAGGAGAGAAAAAGAAGAGGGGCGGCGGCGCCACCGCTCAAACCCTAACCCTAGCAGAGCTCATACTCGCACCCATTAGTGTAATTAATTAATGCTCTCTTGATTTTGTAAAACATCAGATATTTTGGGACAAAAAACATCCTCTAACAAAGCAAATATTTTAGGAGAGAGAGAGTAGTAGTTATTAGTATAATGAGTAATGAGACAAATTTCATACAGAAAAGTAGTCTAGTTTATTTTTAGCCGTCGAGGAATCGAGCGACGTTTGTTTTTATAAATACAATATGGATTAGGGACTCACTCGTATTCCTTAATTATATTTTATTGTTCATTTGGATCTGGGTTGTACTTCCAGTCCCTTCTCAGTATTTTATTCTTTTTGTTCTTAGTTCATAATAACTTCATATTCATATTTCCCATTCTTCTTCTTGTTGTTGGTGTTCCTTAGGTAAAAATCTTGTTTTTGTTGGTGTATAATTTGTTGAAGACCATCAATTGACTATTGACCCAAAAAAAATCCATGTGAATTTCCATGGGGAACAGAGGACAACGATTAATTGACTATTGCAAATTGGCAAATCACATGGATCATCAATATTTGATAATTGGTGAAGAAAATACACACAGAACAGTATAGTGATAAGGTGGTCTATAATAATAACAGTCTCAAAGGAACTATCTTCGTATTTAGCCACGTCATCTTTTGTTTTGTCTTAACAATGGTTTATAATAACTTCTTTTTTTCCTTTATAAACTATAAGAGCAGTTAATTATTATCCCCTTCCATTGTTCCACATTTGTGATTTTTGTTATTTTTTAATTATTTGATTTTAAGAACACTGTGAATTCACAATTTTCAGTTTCATCTCATAGTATTTTTGAAAAAATAAAATACTTTTTTTTTAGTTTTGAAAACATAATAATATTAATAAACTTTGATTACATTTAACAATATGGGTCAATTTCAATCTGTTTCCCGAATTAATGAATGGCGGTGGCCTGGTAGGCTAGCGGTAGCAGAGTAGCAGAACGTAGAATATAATTATGTGAGTCTAGAACGAAATCTGAATGTTCTAGAGAAATTCCAAAATGCTGAGCTACTGTACAGTATAGCCTCAGCGAAATATATATTGCTATGTTATGAATAATACAGCTGTAGGTTTGTTACAACAGAAAGAATGTGCAGAATATACTAGCCTACACGTGTCTGTACAATACAGGAGAAGAATAAAGGAATATTCCTAGAAATATATTAACAGCAAATACACAATTTAGTCCTATTCTCTAACATTCCCCCTCAAACGAGAGGGTGCTGGTGCAACCCCGAGTTTGCTTCTAAGACATAGGAACTGTGTATGAGTGAGTGCCTTGGTCAAGCAATCTGCAATCTGTGAGTTTGAAGGAACATAACTGATCTTCAGAAAACCAGAGAGAATAAGGTCGCGAACAAAATGTACATCAATTTCAATATGCTTGCTACGAGCATGTTGAACTGGATTTGCTGCCAAAGAACCTGCACTTAAGTTGTCACACCACAACATCGCTGGAAGCTTAAGACCGAGACCCAACTCAGTAATCAACGAAGACAACCATCTGAGTTCTGCTGCTCCATCTGCAAGAGCACGGTACTCCGACTCGGTACTAGACCGTGATACAACCCGTTGTTTCCTAGATCCCCAAGAAACCAAGGTGTTCCCTAAGAACACACAAATGCCTGCCATAGACTTCCGATCATCCACGTCGGTTGCCCAATCGGCATCGGTGAAAGCCGTCAAAGACAGAGAACCAATCGACTGAATGTTGATGCCGTGATAAAGAGTGCCCTTTAAATATCTAAATATCCGTTTGACACCCTGAAAATGAACATCAGTGGGACAAGACAAAAATTGGCTCAACTTATTCACAGAAAAGGCTATATCCGGCCTAGTGTTCGTCAAATACTGCAAAGACCCAACTGCTTGCCGATACTCTGTGGGATCCTTTAACAACTCGCCGTCAAACTTGGAGAATTGTCTGCCTGTTACCATCGGTGTCGGAACTGGTGCACACTCAAGCATATGAAAACGCTTCAGTATATCCATGGTATACTTTGACTGACAAAGATGCAACCCAGTGCTAGTTCGAGTAATTTCTATTCCCAGAAAATAATATGCAGAACCCAGATCTTTGAGAGAAAACATATCATTCAACTTCGAAATAAATTTCCTGAGAAACTTAGCATCGTTACCTGTTACCAGAATGTCATTCACGTAGACTAAGATGTAGATAGTCAGCTTAGGTGTGCGAAGAAAAAACAGGGACACATCACTTTTAGCATTCTGGAAGCCCCAGCTCAAGAGTGTCAGCCTCAAGCGATCGAACCACGCCCGAGGTGCTTGCTTCAACCCATACAACGCCTTAACCAACTTGCAGACATGATGTGGTTTCGACGGATCCTGAAAACCCTCAGGTTGGCGCATGAAGACACTCTCTTGAAGATACCCATTCAAGAAAGCGTTATTAACGTCTAGTTGTCTAATCTCCCAACCAAATGATACAGCAACAGCAAGAACAACTCTAATCGTAGTAGGTTTCACCACCGGACTGAATGTCTCGCCATAATCAAGACCGGGTGCTTGCTGAAAGCCTTTAGCAACAAGGCGCGCCTTGTACTTGAGAATCGAACCATCTTGCTTAAATTTAGTCTTAAACACCCACTTACAGTCTATCAACTTCTGTGTAGTTGTGCGAGGAACCAGGATCCAGGTCTTGTTACGTTGAAGAGCTTGAAATTCCTCTTCCATAGCTTTCCTCCAATGTTCAATCTGCAGAGCACTCGAAACGGAAGATGGTTCAGCCGACAGGGAAGCTATGGTTGTATCAGTGAACTGACTCAAGCCAACAAAAGGATGTTTGGGCTTGTGTATACCAGCTTTGGCCCTAGTAACCATACCATGTGCATTTTTCTGTTGGGCTTCAGGTTTAGTAGTTTCTTCATTTAGGCTTGTAGTGGAAAGCCCAATATCAGAACTTTCAGAGGAAGACAACACCACATCCACATTTAAATCCTCACGTGATGAAGAAGAGGCATGTGACGCAGAGCCATTTAAAAGAGCACGTGACTCGTGCGTGGGAGTGTTTTGAGGTGGCGAGACCGGATTGGCTGGAAAATTAGCCGTTGTCCCAACGTCTTCTTTCTCTTCTTTATCTTCACCAAGTCTGGGATCCTGCACAGCACCATTCCTACTCAAAATGGCGAATCCTTCTGCAATATTCATGGGTATGACACATTCATGGTTGCCCGGTGTGGAAGAACTGCGATTCAAGAACCCATTCCGACATGGGAACACATTTGGGTCGAAAACAACGTGACGTGAAAGGTATATTCTTCCAGTCGAACTCAAACATTTGAATCCTCTGTGTTGAGGTGCTGGTCCCAGAAAAACACATTTCTGGCTATGGAATTGAAATTTATGCTCATTATAGGGTTTCAAACACGGGTAGCAGGCACACCCAAACGGCTGTAGTGAAGAGTAATCAGGTTCTTCATGATACAGTAATGCAAGAGGTGTGGCATGGTCAATCACAGGGGAAGGAAGACGATTTATCAAAAATACAGCCATCATAAAAGCATCAACCCAGTACGTGTATGGTAGCTTGGCCTGCGCTAGCAACGTCAATCCCATCTCTACAATATGCCGATGCTTCCTCTCAGCTCTACCATTCTGTACAGAAGTATAAGGGCATGAAAACTGCATTTGTATTCCAAGTGTTTGAGCAACACTGTTAATCGGTTTGTACTCTGCCCCATTATCACATCTAATTGTTTTGATTTTTCTGTTGAATTGATTTTCCACTAAGGCTCTAAACACGTTAAAAGCATTGATTGCCTCTCCTTTATGCTTTAGTGGGTAGAGCCATGTGTATCTAGAATAGTCATCCAAGAAATGTATGTAAAACTTATGTCCATTTTCAGATTGAACTGGGGATGGACCCCAAATGTCAGTATGAATGAGTTCTAAAGGATGAGAAGCACGAGAGACAGACTTAGTAAACGGTAAAAACTTCGATTTTCCAAACTGACAAGCCTCACAAATAGAGTCTGAACAATCTAGTTTAACATTACATTTATTCAAAATAGTCTTCAAGACTTTATCACTGGGATGCCCCAACTTATAATGCCAACGCAGAAACTCATCATACTCCTTCTCTTTTGCAGCTGTCACGGAATTTACTTGTGCATCTCGAACCTCCTCACACACCGGGTACATTCCTTGCCTTGACTTCCCTTCCATTAGGTGAAGCCCTGTCTTCTTGTCCTTCACAAGATAGTTTTTGTTAGTAAAACACACATCAACATCATTATCTTCAGTGAGTCTATTAACACTCATCAAACTTTTTGTGGCAGTGGGAACAAGAAGAACATTTTTCAAACACAATTTAGAATCAGGTATAGACGTGGAAAGGGAGGTAGAGCCTATACCAACCACTTTCGTGCGTTCCCCAGTACAAGTACGAAGATAACTCTTACCAACTTGGGTGTAATTTTCCAGCTGATCAGAATATGGAGTGACGTGATAGTTTGCTCCGCTGTCCAAATACCAGTTCGGGTCTGCTACACCTTGAGGACTCGCACTGTTGGTATGATAGTCACCTGAAGCACCTGCATAGAAGGCTTGTGGTGATTGTGAAAAATGTGCTCCACTGCCTCCAAGGTTCCTGCCATGGGTTGGAGGTTGGAAACTCCTATCAAAACGATGAAAGCAATTGTGAACTGCGTGTCCTGGTTTTTCACACAGAGCACAAAACAGCCTGTTGCCACTAAATCCACCACGTCTACCTCCACCACGTGAACTTCTTCCACGTCCACGTGTACCAGAGTTATTTGAAGAGGATCCACCTCGCCAGTATTGTCCAGATTGGCTACTGTTGCCAGAAAAATTGTTTTTACCCTGAGCATCATCACGTTGGGCAAAATTCACAGAAGGTTGAATAGAGAGATTGTTTGTCACTTGACTCAACTGATCCAAGCGACTTTCAAATGTGAGAAGTTCAGTTTGGACCTCAATCCATGATAAATTTGCTTGCCGATTCAGAGTGAAAACAGCAGCATTGTATTCGCCATCAAGACCATTCAAGGTATGCATAATCAAATCTTCCTGAGTTATAGGAGCACCAGCAAGAGCAAGCTGATCTGACAGTGTTTTGAGCTTTCCCAAATAGTCCTTCATTCTCATGCTGTTCTTATGAATCTTGTTGAGCTCTCCCTTGAGAGCAAGAACTCTGGATTTCAGAGAGGCACATGTGAGTGCCTTAGCACTAGTCCAAAGATCAAATGCAGTAGTGCAATGAAGAAGTTGTGATGCAACTTCAAGGGTCATAGTGTTACGAAGCCAAAATAACAACAGCTGATCAATATCCTCCCAGTCAAGAAAAGCAGGATTCGGCACCAGCTCAGTACCTACAGTAGTCATGCGAGGAGGAATAACACCAAGCCCATTAATATGGTGTTCAAGACGATTACCTCGAATAAGAGGACGCACTACATATTCCCAGACGAGATAGTTTTCTCTATCCAGCTTGATAGAGGAGGTCTGACTCGATGAACTGAAAAGAGTGTGGGTCTGGGTTTTTATCGCCGACGTTGCAGCACCTGATGCAGATGAGCCAGTGGCGGCGGAGGATGCTGAAGAATCAGGGGAGGCCATTGGAACCTGGCTCTGATACCAAGAACGAAATCTGAATGTTCTAGAGAAATTCCAAAATGCTGAGCTACTGTACAGTATAGCCTCAGCGAAATATATATTGCTATGTTATGAATAATACAGCTGTAGGTTTGTTACAACAGAAAGAATGTGCAGAACATACTAGCCTACACGTGTCTGTACAATACAGGAGAAGAATAAAGGAATATTCCTAGAAATATATTAACAGCAAATACACAATTTAGTCCTATTCTCTAACAAGTCTAACAGTTTCCTTTCATTTTCATATAGCCTCTTTAACTTGTGCATCAACTTGATGTGCAACATTATTGACTATCACAGTTGTCGAACCGGACAAAGATTCGGACAAGTGTTCGGTTCACGGTTTGATTGGTTGAACCGGTTGAACCATTGGTCGGACCGGATGACGCAATAAATAATTATTTTTAATAAATCAAATATAAACTCTCTATATTTTTTTTGGGGGTCTAAGAGATGTAACACCCCAATTGTTGAAGAAGGACCTTTTTGATAGATAATAGAATTTGAGAGGCATAAAATAATTATGGAAGTATAATTTACAAGGAGACTTTGGAAGGATATAACTAATGAATGGTAAAATAGGTGAAAAAAAAGGTAAAAGTATGAAAAAGAATCTGCCAGGGACTAAAATGAAAAGTAAAGAAGTGAAAGATGTGTTTGTAAGTTACGTTAAAAATAATTATGAGAATGAAACAAAGGTATGGGAGTGTTGTAGACAAAATGAGGAATACAATGAGTTGAGTAGTTTTAAGGGTCTTAATGTGATGTTTCAAAGAATAAAGGGGGTAGGAGCCTAGAAATTAAAAAGTTTGGGGGGCAGAAGTATAGTTTTACCCCAAGAAGGTAGTGAAATGAAAAAAAAAATCTGAAATGAAAAAAAAAATGCTCAAACCGCCGGTTCGGTCCAACGGTTGGACCCGGTTTTTCGGTTTTTTACCGGTTATTCCCGGTCCAACCCACACTTCGGTTTTTTGGGTTGGACCAACTCGTTCCTCTCTGCGGTTAGCGGTCCGACCGGTCGGTCCGGTCCGGTTTTCACATCATTGGTCTATCACCCAAATTCAAAATTTATTTTATACAATATATCCTTCAATGATTGCTTCATTAATTCAAGATTACTCATGTAATTTAAAATTTTTTTCCTTATTGTTTTCTTGGCCAAAATGTTTTTCCCTCATTTGTAATTCATGATTTTATCAACTTCTAAATGGTTCTCTTAAAATTTGGCCCATTTATGCACGTACATGCAATTTCAATCATCTATTTGTTATTTGTCTCAATTTTGGGTATTTACGAAAAAAGAACATGTTTTCGGTAATCATAAAATTAAAACTGATACAAAATTGTTGGTGCGGTTTGGGAACCCAAGCTCCCAATAATAGTGGTCCAAATTATTTCAAAAAAGTCCGAAGATATGGTTGTTGGATCGTTAGGACCAAAACAAATTCAATATCATATTCTTTAATTTATTCTTTGATTAAGTAATAATTTGACTATTGAAACATTAGCAAATTAAAAATTCAGTCATTGATATATATAGTTTAATCTCTCTGAAAAAAATTAAATATATACTTATTAATCTTTTTTATAAATTAAAGAGTATACTATTTGAATTTTTTTTTAAATTAATAAATATATCATTTAATTTTTTCAAAAATTAAATGGTCAATTCAATATATTTTTAGATATGAAATTATTAGTTTCTGTTTTTTGACCCTAACCAATCTCATATTATTCATCACTCCTTTTCTGAAAAGGAGACTGGAGCCACCACATATAAAATGGCATCATTTTTACGAAGTGAAGGCGAAAAAGAGATGACAACTCGTACCAACGAAATCATCATCGATAGGAGAAGACGAAAATGAAAGGATAAATTTACCAAAAAAATAAAAATAAAAAATGAAAGGATAAATATATATATATATATATATATATAAACCTATTTTAAAGTGTAAAAAACTAGCAAGAGATCCATGAACTTTTAATTTGATTTTGTGTTAAAAAAAACTCTTCAATTGAGATCATTAACAAATGAGGTTAAATAAAATTTTAAAAGTAAATTTGAGACTATTTCTAGTATCTAAAATTTATCACTTTTAGTCTTAAATATATTTTCGATGTATGATTGAGTTTCTCTTGAAGAGTTAAAACAGTTTGGAACTCCTCGCATTCATATTTGGAAAGAGAGAAATATGATTAACTTTGTTAATTGTTTGATTATAAAACAAGAATTATACTTTCCCAACTCAATTTGACCTTATTTGTTGATAAATCCCACTAGATTGAAAAGTTACGCTTAAAAAAAATTCGTAACTCTAAATTCGAAAATATTTGAACTTGAAACGAGATAGATATAATCACATTCACTCATTCAGTAGTTTGAGACCAATTTGAAAAATTATAAAAATATATAAGATCAATCTGAAATAAATAAAATATTTAGAACCAATTTGAAATCTACCTCATATATTTGAAATCAATTTAAGGTTTTGACGTGATTTTTAAAATGTTATTTTTGGATAATCCATCTGTTTTGTGTTATTAAATAAGTAAATAAGCTGTTTAAAATGCCAATGACATAAAGTATCAAATAGCACTCTTAGTGGTATTTTTGGATAATCCATCTTATAGCACTCTTAGTGGTTGATATAAAGTATCAAATAGCTTATGGCTTATCCATCCTTCAGCATCATTTCTTTATTTTTTTTTTCTCTTTTGTTTTTAGGTCAGATCATTCAAATCATTACATTACTGGGTGGCTAATTTTCTCTCTCTATGATCAATCATTCCACAAAAATCTGAGGACAACAAATTGCAGCTTTGAACACAGCTTGTCTGAGTCATGAAAAAGAAGATAATAGATAGCAATTGATATAGACACGTATGTCCTTCAAAAGGATGCATTGATTGTTTTCATTTGTTAAGTAATATAGAGATGTAACTTGTAGCTATCATCTTTCCATTAATTATAAACTAACAAGATATCACTCTTTGATACTTTTAATTTGCATCATATATATATATATGGAGTCAATACGAAATGAGATTGCACAATAGATTCTCTAATTCACACAACTCTAACATTTGCATGATATATACTATATAGAGGGTGATTGCACAACGAATTTGAATATTTCCCCCCCTGAAGATATGATCTTATAAAGTTGTGCATTATCAAGTTTTCTATTTAAAACATATAGCTCGTAAAAAAAACTACTGTAGAAAAATGTCATATAGAAAAAACAAAGAAAACATAATAAAAGACGAAACCCATGATTTAAATGACACCTAAACCTTATCCTTATAGAATATTGCTGCAGCATTACCCATGATTTAATAAATAAAATACTCAAGGTAAGATGGGATCTGCACAAGAGATGCTATCATAGTGTCATAAACACAATACATAAAATAAACCCCACAATTTTATGATGTATATTATTTACATTTTATCTACTAAAATGAATTTGTCTCATTCTTCTCACAACATTGCTTAGATCGGTAAAGCTCAGAGGCAGAACATTAGGAGTCAGTAGTTGTTTATGTAAACACTGATTATTAAACAGGTCGCTCCAAGGATTTTAAAATTGGTTCAAAGATTGCAGTGACATCATATCAAATAATCGGTTGATTCAAAATTCTGAAACCAACGGATCAATATAGACATTAATATGCAAAATGGTCTAATTTATCATTCAAATATATATTTGCAACCAAAAATAGGTATTCACACATCTTTATAAGGGGTTCACTATTGTTGTCAGAAATATATGACGGACAGATTAAACTTTAATGCATTACACCGATTTCTTGAACAAATCAACCCACTGAGTACATGATATATATATCCAAGGTACATATAGACATAGTTCTATTTTGTAATTTGCATCCATTATCTAGGCAGCCCACACTAATTGTGGCTGCTGCAAATAAGTGTCATTGAAGTGCAAAGACAAACCACAGAAAATAGAGATGCTAAATTAGAAATTACAGGAAGAATTGCAACATAAATACTTATGAACAACAAGATGCAGCAGTTCTCGATCCTTCTGCCGGTCTGTCTACAAGAACCATCCCTGCTGGGTTTTGTGCTGGCTGAGCTCTTGGTAACCTCTTAGCTGTTTGCATAAGCCATTGTTAGGAGACATACCATAAAGTTTATCAGTTTAGCACATAATGCAAAACATCAAATCATAAAACATAAGTAATAAAAATATTATTCATCCTCCAGAACATGAGCTTCAAAAGAAGATAAAAAGTGGAAACAAGTACAAGATTTCACATCACAAGAAACCAGTAGACAAGTGCAAGAAGCCAGCCAAAAATAGAAGAAGTACATGACTCCATGTAATAGGTAAGGGGATAAGGAAAGGGCAGATCTTTTTGTGTGTAGTACAGCCCATAAAACTAAAGTCATGTGATTGGATGCTAATAATTACTTTGCAGCCCAAAACCAACCACACATGATAATGGCAAAGTCCTGCCCTACAGAAGAGGGAAGGGGGAAGGGGGAACAAAGCTCCTTTCTCTAAAGAACAGCTTCACTCACATCTTTGGGATTGGTGCTCCCACTATTTTGGAATTATACTAATTCAATTCAATAAAAGAGAGCGTGTGGAAGAAAGGATTAGAACAGGAAAGTTAATCATCCTTGTCGCAACCCAAAGACTATTTAATATAGAAAATAGATTGTACCTATTTCATAAAACATGTCGTTTACATTGGATGCAGTTTTGGCAGAGGTTTCCTGGAAAAAGAGTCCATTTTCTTCTGCATATGTACGTGCCTCCTGCATGCCAATAAAACAAAACAAACTAGTAGTTAACATATGTCATTGACTATATTTGCTATACCGCCTACAGAAAACCAGACTATAGAATAAAAAGATATGAACAATTAATCAATCAGGAAGACCAATCCAAACTATATACCCTACAAGAAATTACTTATTACAGCGCATCTGCCATTGAAATTGAAGTTTACTAAGAAGGAAAATATATCCTATAGATAAAATAAGATGCACAGTAGATAAACCTTTAGTGCCAAACAGTTTATCAAAAGTGCACTAAGCAAAAGGGGCTCTGAAGGACTTTATGATAGAAGAGCTAAAAACAAAGCCAAAATGCAGCAAAGAGACTCCCTGTTAATCAACAAAAGGAATTCACAATACTTCTCTGAAATTTTATTCATGGAGAAATCAAACAACAACAACACCAACAACAATAAAAACAATAAAACTGGTTTTGTTGACATAGTTATGGTAACAAGTATCTAGAAGCAACAAAACTAAATTTAAAGCCCAAACTAAGGAAACTCTACCAGAAGTTCTGTCAAAGATAAATCAATTAGTAGAAAGGAAAAGGGTTTACTTAGTTGAAAGAGTAACACAAGACCAAAAGATAATGCTGAGATTCTGAGAAGCCATTTGGCAACAGAGTAGTCAGTTTTTTTTTTTTATTAACCAACATGCTTCAAGTAGTGGATAATCAGAGCTGTCACCTGATGATGCTTAGAACATTTAACTTCAATCACACACAAAAAAAAAAAAAAACTGCTAATATTTGCAAAGCCCCATGGGCAGCAGGAAATTCAAATTATTTGACAATATTGCACCAAATATCAAAAATCAAATTCCTATCTGAAGATGCCCTTTTTATTTTAGGATAAGATTTTCACACATAAAGCTAGGAACTGAAAGTTCACAATACACAAAGTACTACACAAGAAATATAGCTTGTCAAAGAAATCCATTACATGTAGAATTCAATCATATTTCAATATTCAAATTTTATCAAGTAAACAAAATTGCTTTGCCAGAGTTGCAAATAAA
This sequence comes from Chamaecrista fasciculata, assembly GCA_003254925.1. NCBI lineage: Eukaryota > Viridiplantae > Streptophyta > Magnoliopsida > Fabales > Fabaceae > Chamaecrista > Chamaecrista fasciculata. The sequence continues at coordinate 213,186 of QANZ01040479.1, read as the reverse complement.
TTAGCAAGGTAGTTCATGAATTAATAACTTACACACCATATAAGAAAATTTGAAAATATAAAAACTACTTACTTCAGCAGTCACTTTCCTCTTATCTTCCAAGTCAGCTTTGTTACCAGCAAGAGCCACAACCATGTTAGGGTTCCCTGTAACAAACCAAAATGAAAGCATTAGTTAAGCATCTAGGCATTTAGCTAGGTAACTAAGGCCATGATAAATATTGTACTCAATAAAACAGGCCATCAAAAGTACTCCACTATCTCCCTCAACTAGCTAATTTATTTTTGAGCAAAGACAAATGACTACTGATCTTTTTTTATACGGGTATTCAACCCCTTCAATTTCAGTAGTTTGAAACAAAGTGACCTCGAGTTTCAAATTGACAAATTAAATAAAGTTATTTAAATTATACTAGTCAAGTTTTAAAAAAACAGGATAATAAATTTCAAATACCTTGCTTCTGAAGCTCTTGGACCCACTTCTTAGCTCGTGCAAATGAATCCTGAGATAGAATTAGAACTTCAGTAACCAAGAAATTAAAATTTTAAATGCAGTGTTGGAACTATCCAATAACATTTCTTGAGAATCGAGTCCCCTCTACCTTCATGCAATATGATATTGAACCACGTTCATTTATTTTTTTTTACAACAATTTTAGATGATAAAAAGGTGTTCGAGGGTTCATCATACAAACTCAACCTGCAAATATATGGTTTGCTGATTTGCTTTTAAAAGGTGACTTTTTTTATCAAACCTTAGATCATGGATTTTCTCACCTTCCTATTTCTATGTTCATCAAGTGAATGTCCGTGTTTTGTTTCTCACCATTATTTTATAGAGTATGAAACTCATAGTATATCCCACGCATACTTACATAATTACATTGCAACCGATTTGAACCTTTTCATATAATTAATTATTCGTGGGAATGAAGAAGCCACAGATAAAAATTACCGTCGTGACTTTAGTACTTATCAAGCAGCACAAACAGCTGCAGTTACTCAGTTAAATTAATCCATTGATCTATATAATTTATATCAGTTTTCAATTGGGTTCCTACAGATATCATTTTTTAAAAAAATAAAATTGTGCAGCAAATCCGTAAAGTTAAGTAGTTATTAGTTAATTAACACCAAAATTCCACCTCTTTATATATTGATATGGCTAACTGGAAATGGTTAATATACTCTTCCATATTCCAATAAGCATCCCAATCAATAAATTTCCATTTAAAAAGAAAAACGCTATCATACAATCAAGGAAGTATGTCAACAGTAACATCCCGGAATAATCAACCAATGAATCAATATTACGCTTTTTATACATATTAGTAAGATATTAAAGGGAAAGATATCTTACTGCACTAGTAATGTCATAGACGATAATAGCAGCAGCGGCACCTCTGTAGTACATGGGAGCTAAACTGTGGTACCTCTCCTGTCCAGCAGTGTCCCATATCTCAAATTTCACTGTTGCATCATTTACTGCCAACGTTTGTGAAAAGAAAGCAGCCCCAATTGTTGATTCCTGTCACCAAATTAGATCAAATGAATTCAAAAGAAGAATGCCCAGGATTCCAGGTAAGGTTTCATTTGCGCCAGGATCTAGCACAATATATCACTTCTCGGAAGTCAGAACCCAAAAGGCTAAAACTATCAATATGTACAGCACGGTAAAAGGAAAACCGAATTGCTTTTTCCCTGCCCCATCTCTTTTCCTAGGGTATGACCATAACAATGAACAATAATCACCATCCTTTCCCGTCAAAAAGGGAAAAAATTGTCAAACTAGGTTGTAAATCTTGTAATCAGCAGAACCACGATTATATTCGGGTAAATAGAATAGGAGAATTTTCTTTTTCCCCAAAGTATTTCAGGTCAACAAAGCATAAATAGCTAAATACAAGATGGGACAATATTTCACCATGGTGAACTATATTCAATTCACGAAATTATTATATCTAACAAAACCCAGAGAAAAATTCAGCCAAAAAAAAAAAACGGAAACCCTTAAGTTACATGTAACAAGTACCCAATTTATCAAATAAATCAAAAGGGCAATAAAAAAGAACCTGGAATTCAAGAAATTGGCCCTTCACGAACCGCAAAACGATGCTGGATTTTCCGGCACCCATGTCCCCAAGGAGTACCTGGTTTTAGGTAACAGCATAAGCTCAATATTATCATCTAAAATCGTCGTCGTCGTCAAAAAACTAAAATCAAACAAAGGAAAAAAGGGATTGAAACTAGAAGCGCTCACCAATTTGGCGTTGAGATTGTTGTGGCCGATCGTAGCCATGGAAAGGAATCGGGATGGATCGGAAGAATTGAAGGAAAAAAAAAAAAGGAAGCGAAGCGAACAAGAGAAGAGAAAGTTCGAGAAGATGAGAAAGAAAGATTATGAATTTTGCGTACAAATTGGAAGAATCTGTGAATTGCTATGAAAGGAAGACAAAGAACGAAGAAGCCAAAGCAAGACGCAAGACCTTCTCTCACGGTGACGGTGTTCGTCTGCGCGTAAACGTGCTTCTGAATATATATTTATTTATTTATTTATAAAATTTGTTTTTTATAATTGTATTATTGTCTTGACCATCTTTTTGTTTTCTCTCCTTTTTGAGATAACCATATTCTACTTTTGTAATTCCTAACAAAATATAGTGTTTTAAAATTTAATTTTACCAAGTTTGGATAAACAAATACTTTCTTTTCGGCAGATTGGATAAACATATAGTTAACTTGTATCTTAAAGATTGTGATATTTAACCAAGCTTAGTTAGCCTAGTGGTCAAGTTTACTAGGTCGCTTAAGCAAGGTCGTTGGTTCGAATCTCGCCTTGTATATGCAGCAACCAATTGGCCAGTGGCAGACCCTTAAATGGAGCACTGACCCGCCGAGGATTAGTCCTCGGCTTGTCGGGCTGGGGGATACCTTGAGAAACAAAAAAAATTGTGATATTTGTGATAAATATTGTTTTTTATATATAAAATTGTGATATTTTTAAATTTTATATGTTAAAAAGATAAATAATTATAACTATAAAATATTAAATATTTTTTTTTATAAATTTGATGATATATTCATTTGGTATTACTTCAAATTTGAATCCAAAAATGGGAAGTATAATTGCCATTCATTCTTAATCAATATTGTTAAAATTGAATAGACCCATAATATTGTTAAAATTGAAATCTTATTTAAAATTAATAAAATATATAAGATAGATTGAATAGTAAGATTGAATTTAGATTATAAAATCTTATTACTTTCTAATATATATACATGAAATTTATCTATTAAAATAAATAATTAATATTCATATATAATATAATAAATATATATATTATCGGGTTCACTATATAATAATTATCATTATCTTTTATTGCATCATTTATTACATCATCATATATTTTAAAATTATTAATAATGTAAAAAAGTTTAATATTGTTTACTTGTTTAACTTTAAATATTTTATTGTTTTTTCTACCTTTGTCTTCACTGTTTATCAATGGTGATTTGGGAGACATGAAATTATAATCCAATCCAATCCAATCCAATATGAGATTATTGTTTAATTGGATGAGATGAGATGATGTATTGGTGTTTGGGTGATTTTATTGAGAATGATGTTAAATAGGGTGTGAAATTATATAAAAGGGGTTGTAATGACTGTGGTTGGTAGAAAAAAGTAGATGGATTTTTGTGATTTGTATAGGGGTAGAAATGGTAGAAAATAATGAGATGAGATGAGATGAGACGAGATTGGATTGGATGAGATGATAGGTGTTTAGTTGTTTTTTGATTGAAATGAGATTGAGATGAGATGATATTGGGAAGTGTGATATGCTATTGGAAATTGTGAGGATGCGAAAATTTTGGATTGAGGGTTAGGGGTCAATCCAAATCCAAGTAGATGAGATTAGGGGTCAATCCAAATAATATTGGAATTATTTTTAAGAATACAATTTGGTCCATAAATTCGAACTGTTCCAATTAATCAATCTCTAACATGTGTAAATGATAACTCGGGCCTTGTAGAAAACCCCAATCATTAATAATGGGGTCTATTTATGAAATTGAACGACAAAAAAATAACAAATAATAGTTTGAGGACCAAATAGCAAATTACAAAACAACACTAAATTGTAATAAAATGTGTGGTGAAAGGTTCATTTTGGTCCTAAATGTATGGCCTAATATTCATGGACCCAGCATTACTCTTTCTAGGGGTGTTCATGGACCCAGCCCAACCCGGCGGACCCGGCCCGGCCCGATGGTGTTCGGGCTGGGTCCGGGTCTAGCTAGTCTAGACCCGGCCCGGCCCGGGGTACCTCCAATTTTTTTTTTTTTTTTTTACTTTTTATTATACTATTTTTATATTTTATACTACTAAATATTTTTTTAATTGTAAGAAATACATATCTATTATTATTTTTATCAATTGTATATTAAAAATATACATAAAATATATATTTAGTCTTAATTAAATCAACATTTTTTTAACAATTAAGTCAAATTAAATGTCTTTATTGATAAAAACATCATTAAATTGATCCAAAATTAATTGTTTTACCAATATATATAAGTTAAAATATATATAGAATAAATAAATAAAATTTTAAAAAAAAATTTGGCCCGGCCGGACCCTGGTGGACCCGGTGACCCGACCCAGCCGTGGACCCGGCCCGTGAACATGCCTAACTCTTTCTATAATAATATAAGAGACAAGCATAATTGAAGAATGAGAAATATTGCAACTAAAAAAATAATAATATTATAAATTTTTTGTTTAATTAAATTAATATAAATTCTATATATATATATATATATAAAAGAGTGTGTGTGGGGTGTGTGAAAGAGAGAGAGAGGTGTATGTGTGTGTGAGAGAGAGAGAAAGAGAAAAAAATGTGTGAGTGGAAAAGATAAAAAAATGATGAGAAATGATAGATGAAGAGAGAAAATTATAAGTGTAATAAATGAGGGTATGTAAAATTACTATTTTGTCTAGCTCTCTTTTTTATATTTGTATTAAAGTATAAGTAATTATAGGTGTATAAGTAGGGATAGATTAGTAATTGTAAGAGAAAATGAGATGATGATGTGAATGAGATGATGATGTGGATGAGATGAGATGAGATGGAGGTTCAAAAAACACCCAATCCAGTACTGTTCATCTAATCCTAAGATGAGATGAGATTGAATTAGGATTGGATGGGGATGGAGGTTCCCCCAAACAGACCCTTATCTTTTAAGTTAAAATCAAACTTTCTTACAATTGTAACATTTTCATAATTCATTTTCTATTGTTAAATATCATAACGACTAAAAGTCATTAATATTTTTTTGTACAAATAATCCCTTATGTTATAAATACATAATGTTTAAGGATTTTCAAATTAAAAAAAATAAAATTTTCAGGGGATATTTGGTACGCAAATTGAAAAATTACTTTTGAGATTATGAGCTTCAAAATAGAGTAATCATGCGTTTGGTACGTGGATAAAAAAATTAATCTTGAAAATATTGTATTCTCAAGAATAACTTAATATCATGAATTGACCTATTTTTAATCTCAAGGGGTGGGATTAGTCTAATTTTATTTCCATGAAATGAGATTATTTTAACAATCCAAAATGATTGTATTACCCAAATTAATTTTTACTTCTAGTATGAGTTTTTATTTTCATGTTATTTTGAAAATTATTTTAGTTATATTTTGAGTGGGGATTTTTTTAAACTATTTTTTTATTTTAAAAATTATGGACATTATGTTTTGAGATAGTATTTTTTTAATAAATTTAAATGTTATTTAAAAATTTTAATTATGATATAATTGTTTTTTTATAATGTAGAAACAAAGCATATTTTATAATTAACAAATTTGATGAAGAACATGATCTAATTTATAATTAACTGAAAATAAATGCAAGTATATAATTAACTTTAAAAGTAAATATGAAAATTAATATTATTTACAATTAAAAAATTTGATGAAGAACATTATCTAATTTATTTTTTTGCATTTTATATTGACTTTGTTTTTTTAATAGTAACTCGATATAAAATTTGTGGTTTGTTTTACTTTTTTTTTTTTGTGGTAAAAGGTTCATTTTAGTCTAGTTGGTGGGTGGGGGTGGCTTGACTCTCAAAATTGAAGAGCAGATGCCAATTAACTTTCAGATTGGAAAAGTCCATCACCAAAATTGATCATTCCCCATCATACAAGAAGGGTCACCACAAAATGTTTTTAACATAAATATTATTTTATTTTTTAAAATATCATATGACCTTTGAAAGTTGTATGGAGAATCATATTGCAGAGAATTTCTATTTTCATTAGAATAATATTGACTTACCTCATAAATTACAAGGAAAAAAAAACACTAATGAAGCGTTCAAATTTCTATTAATATTATGTACACCTACGTCTTGTTCAATTAGTTTGACCAAACTATTTTAAATATTGGAGTCGACAATATTAAGAGGACTTTAATTGTTCACTTTCGATTCGAATAGAATTAATTTTCGCTTAAACTCTCACACGAATAAACAAAGAAAACTTATGATTAAACAAAAAAAGTTATTTAAATAATTGAAATTTTTTTGGTACATATTAAATAGTTGAAATTGAAATATATCATATTTAAACTTGAAATATATGACCACGAGAGAAGATTCCCTATAGTATACTGCAAGGGTAGTGCTAAAAGAGAAATAAATAGTTAGAGAGAAAAAATATTAGTGGGATTCACACCTCTAACACTTTCTCTCTCTAATTGTTTCTTTATCTCTCAGTATTTCATTTATATTGTATTAGAGAAAATCTACTCTCATATGAACACATTCAATACTTTTGGAACTAATTTAAAAAATCATAAAAATATATAGTACCAATTGAAATTAAATGAAACACAAGAGACTAATTTGAAGTCTACTTTATTCAGAAGGGACCAATTTGAGACTTTGGCCAATACAGGATATATTTATTATTTATGCAGCTCTACATCATCGCCATGTGTCATTTTCATATTGAATATGTACTAGTGGCATTTTGTACCCCAACTTCACGTGGTGTGGAAGCAAAAAGTATCCATCATCAACAAGATTTCATACATAAGGAACTGTAATTATAAATTTGCTAAATATGTTACTACTCTGCCGAACAGTAATTTTCACACATGGTCAAAATGGTCATTTGATATGAACCAACAGATGGATAGATGTGGGGCCATGTAATGCAACACAAAAGCCCATGGTGGATGAAAGCCCAACAAATATGGATCATCCAGCTGACCACGCGGCTAATAGATTAGGATCTTATTTGACATTTGATGACGACTTCAAATAGATTGAAAAAGTATTCCCTGAAAGTAACATATAACTATGAACTCACGTTTGAATTTGGTACGAGGAAAAAATTAATCACATTCAATAATTTGGATCAAAATAAAATATTTTGTTAACATTGGAAGCCAATATATATATGAATCTTTTAAAACATAAATGACCTAAATGAATATAAGAGCATACATTTAGAATCAAAATGAACTTTTTGTCTATTTTTTTATGTTACATAATCAAACACTTTTTCATTATTATTCTCGAACTTTGACAGCGATTTGGTAGAGCTACAACGGGAAGTCCTAACTTCTATCCCAATATACAGTCAGATAGACATTGCCCTTATCCAAATTCCAAACCCCACTTCATAAAAGTTTTAATAATAATTCCAAACTCCATTCTCTCAATCCAATATTATCTTTTCTTCGTAAATAGCTGTGCATCAAATTGTCAGTCCCAATATACAATTAACTGTCATTTTTTAGGCCAAAACCTCGAATTGGTCCCTTATATATGGGGATCAATTTCAAATTAGTTTTTCTATGTTTCATTTGTTTTAAAATTGTTCTTACGTATACACATTTTGATAATTTTTTAAATTGGTCTCAAATCTACTTTCAAGATGTGGTTTGACCTCATTTGTTAACAATCTCAATTGAGGAAAGAAAGAACTCTTTAAGAATTAGAACATAGTTTCAAACTTGTCGCATTCCGAATTGACACAAGAGAGACATAACCAACTTTATTTGTTTAAACGTGAAACAGGATGTTCACTTTCAGAACTCAATTTGATGTCGATTGTTGGCGGTTTCAACGTATTCATCAAAAGAAACTTGTAACACTGGATTTGTCGCATTCGAACTTGAAACGGTATAGGTATGACCACATTTAGTATTATTTTGGACCAATTTGAGAAATTATAGAAATATGTAGGATCAATCTGAAACAAATAATAAATAAAGGACCATTTAAAATTTATCCCATACATAGGGGACCAATTTGAAGTTTTAGCCATTTTCTATTGTCAGGTTTTTTTCAATCCTAAATATTTATAAAAACACTAATCACCTAGATTTGTTTAATGCTAAATTGTAGTGACAACTCCTGAATTTTAGATTGACATCTGACACATAACATTTCTAAATTTTAAAATTCAACAAAGACATCCCCTAAATTTTTAATATCGCTCACCCAAGCCCCTTTCATATGTATTATATTAGTTTTTTTTTTCTATTTAGTGCCACCTCGTCAATGAATAAATCACTACTTTGTCAAGTTTCCAGGACCACTTTTAAGTATCCAGAAAAATGACTCATCATGAGTAATTTGTAACTTTGAACTCATTACAATCGTACTAGAAATGAGAGAGATATGATCAACTTTTTTGTTTGATTATTGTGAAATGAGCGACTCACTTTCAAAGTTCAATTTGATCTTATTTGTTGATGTACCAATTGGATAAAAAAAATCGTCAAAAGTACCATGTAGCTCAGGATTCCTCACATTTGAACTTGAAATGAGAAATAAATAACCAAATTTAGTCATTGTAACCCAAGAATAAAACTTTTGAAACACTTAGAGGACTAAAATTATAAAAAAGAAAAAGGACAAAGGACTTAATTGTAACCTATCCTAAAGATAGAAAACCATATTGAATTTTCACCTTTTGAATCACATGTTTAAAGGAATGATGCTACTAGTGGAGACTCGAGTGGGTATTGAGATTTGAGAAGAGGAGACAAGAAACAATCATCTCCGGATAAAGCCGAATCTTAAAAACCCAAAAAAATAAAAAAAGAAAAAAGCGAAAGGGAACATTAATCTTATCCAAATCTCACTTTTCCTATAAACTATCCATGTCTTCCAAATATTGCTCACACAAGTATTTGTCACATTATTCCATTCAAACCTCTGCTTTTTTAGAACATAACGCACCCTGAAATAGCCATACATCCACACTCTTTCTGTGTGCTTGATTGATTGGAAAAAAGAGAAAAAGTTGATTGATTCATTATTGCTTCATAAATTCATATATATATATATATATATACACACTCATTGGAATTGGATCAAACCCATAAAACTCAGAAAGGGTAATTTCAAGAAACAATTCTCGATGGAGATGGAGCATGTGAAGTATAATTACCCCATGGTCCAAGGTGATGATGATCCTTCTTCTTCTTCTTCTTCTGGGATTTCAAGTGAGTCAACACTAGAATCCGATTCCTTCGAAGAAATAACATCCACTCCTCTGAGTGATATGTCTTCTCTGTTACAGCAACTTCCCATCAAGTAAGATGATACACACACACATATACATATACATTTAACAAACTTGAATGATCTTATTATTGGTTTAATTTTGGTGCTGGTTATGGGGATTTTGTGATTAAAGTTTGTCTTTTTGGTGATGGGTATGTGTAGGAGGGGGCTATCGAGGCATTACGAGGGAAAGTCTCGATCTTTCACTTCACTGGCGAGTGTGATGAGGTTGGAAGAAATTGTGAAGCCAGAAAAGGTTTATAGTTATAGCAACAGGAAGTTGAAGCGTTGCAAAAGAAGCTATGGCCGACGAATAATGTGTAATCCTTATGCTTTCTCCAAGACTCGTGTTTCATCATTATCATCATCATCATCATCATCATCATCTTCTTCTTCATCTTCTTCTATGCTCAGTGAAAGAAGGAAAGGTGTTAGTTTTATGGCTACAAGACCCCCAATCGCTCCTCGTACGTCTGCACCCACCACCATATCTAATCCTACTGTGTTGTTTGCATGAAGTGTTTTCTTTTTCATCAAGAGTCTCGAGAGTTTTTGCAGAGAGATTTTATGTGTAATTATTAGGTTTTGGGTTTATGTATAATAATGTATATGAGGAAGCAATATACAGGGGTTCTTGTTTTGATGTTTTTTCTTAGTAATATGGTTACAAGGAATTTCTCGGCTATTTATTTCAGGATTTAGGGAGGAGCAGGAAGATCTCATAATGGGTTAAAATTCTTTGGTCAAAGGGTTATTTTGATACTAAATATATAATCCTATGTTTGTTTATTTTCGTCCTTTATTGTTTGAAGAGATTCATATTGGTCCTAAATGTTTGACAAAATATTTAATTTTGGTTTCAAAGTATTCACTGTGGTCATATTTATCTCATTTCAAGTTTGAATATGACTAGTTCAGAGTTATCTGTTGCTTCTGAAAAGTACTTTCTCTATTTAATTCGATCATCAACAAATTAGATCAAAATTGAGTTTAGAAAAATAAATTGCTTGTTTCACGGTCAAACAAGCAAAATTGGTCATATCTATATCGTTTTAAGTCCAAATGCGACAAGTTCAGAGATATGAGCTACTCTTAACAGCTTTTTACAATTAGGATTGTCAACAAATAAGGTCAAATCGAACTTATAAGTGGTTTAAAACCAAATTTTTTATAATTTTTTTTTAATTTGATCTCATATGCTAACTGTTACAATTAAAAAAAAAAGATTTATCAAAAATAATTTATAAATCTGAATACATCATCTGCTAAAAATGAGAGACATATGATGTAGATCAAAACTAATTGCTACAAGGCTGGTAACTCCTTTAAGGAGATCCTTCCTTTTTGGGGTTACAGCTTTTGGTTTGGAGGCAAAGGTGTAATTATTGGGTAATAGACATATGTATGTATGTCCAATAATTATTGCATTTTCTCCTTATACATCATTTTAATGGATTTTCATCTATTTTTGTTACGAGGGATATTGGTTTAGTTAAAAAATATGTGAAAAATAATATGGCTCATATAAAACAACATGCTATTTATATAAAAAGATAATAAAATAGTTAGGCTAAAATGTAGAATATAGTCCTACATCTTTTGGTCAGTTTCCAATTTAGTCCCATATATTTTTTTGTTACACTTTTGGTCTCATATCTTTGGGTCAGGTCCCAATTTAGTCCCATATATTTTTTTGTTACAGATTTGGTTATATATCTTGGAGTTAATTGCAGAATTGGTCCTATCTTTGGGCTAAGTTTAGAAGTGATCTCATATCTTTATAAAAGGATCAACTGATGGTTAATCATTTTGCAAAGATATGTGACTAATTCTGCAACTTGACTAAAATATATGAGACCAAAATTACGACCTCTTGCAAAGATATATGACCAAAACTGCAACAAAAAAAGATACAGGACCAAATTGGGAATTGAACAAAAGATATGGGACCAAATTTGCACTTTAGCCAATATGTTATTTTAGATACCAATATTGTTGGGATTGGATCCTCAGCATTTCCTTCTCCATGCATTTCTTGTGGAGTTAGAGAGAGAAAGGAAGAGGAAGAGAGAAAATGTGGATCTTATAAAATAATATATAAGATCTATACTTTCTCTTTCTCTATCTTATTTTTTTCTTCCTTTCTCTCTCATACTCTAAAGAAATGTAGAGAAGGGAAATGTAGATCATCCATTTCCCAAATTGTTAGTCAATTTTTCAATAACTTAGTTTGATATGCGGTCCGTACCTTTGAAATTTTTTGTCTGACCTCCATAGCCACAGTATGTACTTATTAAGATATATATATATCTAAAATACTATATATATATATTGTTCATCTTTGGTTTGAAAAGTAATTTTTCCTTTTGGGTAAAATAGTGCAAATTATATTAAACAAAAGCATAACAGAGTACAGAGTTCAAAACAACAGAATACATAGAAACAGAGGATGGATGAGATACAACTTCCAAAAGGTAGAAGATAGAAAAGAAAGGAAAAGAAAACGAAGCTAGAGCTATGACAAACTAAGATGCTAAAATATGAAGCTTTTTCTTCTTCTCCTTTCGATTTTGAGGGAGGGACAAGCTAGCACAACTTCAAAGTGCAATGAAGCTCACAAGCCTAGGACATGGTCTTCTTGATCACCCATTGACCCCGTCCAGGTAAGTTTGTAATAAGGATTTTCCCTCTCTATTATATACTAATCTATCTTATGATTCTTGGTCTACAGCTTCCGTTGTGGGACATATTCAACCCCTTTACGTAAATAGTAATTAACAGCCTTATTTTTAATTAAAAAAGGAAAAAAAAAAGTTAGTTGGAGCAAACTGCAGAGTTTTAATTTCACAGGAAATATAAAATGAGGCTTTCGAAAACTATCAATTTAATAAAAATAAAATAAATAAATAACAAATTTTAAAAAATAAAGCAAATGTAATTTTTAGAGAAAACTAATTACTTGGTCTCTAAATTTATACCGAATCAACTAATCAATCCCTAAATAATTAAAATACACGATTTGATCCCTAAAATATTTCAATTATCCATTATTTGGTCCATGAATTTGTACTAAATTAATATTATTAGAATCCTGATTTTGAACTAATTTTATGCTTTTTGGTCTCTGAATTTGTACTAAATTATTACTATTTGGTCATTGAATTTTAATTGATTTTATACTTTTTGGTCACTAAACTTGTACTAAATTTCTGTTATTTGGTCCCTGAATGAATTTGTACTTTTTGGTCCCTAAATTTGATTATTCATTGATTAGTTGACTCGTTGTAAATTCAAGAACCAAATAATAAATTTTCACTTATTCTTAAAATTTCAAAAATTGATAATTGCTACCCTTATGGGCAATTAAAAAAAAGTTATAGCTATGAGAATGCTTGAAAGTTCAAACATAATTGTAATAAAGAAAGTAACTAGCCTTATAATATTCTGAGTTAAATGCTGTGGGTCTGTTGAGAAATTAATTGCTGGAATTAAATATAAGCCACAAATCACAATTAGTTAATGTTAAATTTAATGCAGACGTCATGTGTACTGGCTATATTGATTGTGTAGGTTCAATATAAGTGTGAGAAAATTATCAAGACACATCATACTAATCCTTCAAGTTCATTCATACATGGAGTTTATGGAGATACCAAGGTATTGTGCTTTTTGCCTCCAAATTGCTATTGTTTTTGTCCTCCATACGCAGAGTGCAAAAGGATCTTCATCTACTGAAATTAGTTTAGAGTCAAATGAAGAACACTATCATGTGAAGACTATAAAGGTATATATAATAACAAGCCACATTAATTTTGATTGAAAAGAATTTTCATATGTATATTTTTATGTTATTTAATGTCATTTATATACAATTTAATCCTCTGTATTTAAATTAGTGTATCTTTTAAAATTTTTATGAAATGAAAACGCTGCAGACTGACTATGGAGACATATATGACTGTGTGGAACTATACAAGCAGCCTGCTTTTGATCATCCTCTGCTCAAGCACCACAAGATCCAGGTCTCTTTACTTTCATCCAATTTTTTTGCTGCATAAAGTCATATATATATATACAAGTGAATCTTGTATGCACAAAATAATGATATATTGCATCTTTTTTTTTTGATACATTGCATCTTTCTATAAAAAAAAGAATATGAAAATAAAACTACAAAAATATTATATATATTTTAAAAGATATGTATATCCCGTAAGTGAGACTTAATTATTTTATTTCTAACTATATATGCACGATAATCAAACAGATGAAACCAACTATTTCTTTTGAAAACGAAGTGCGGGAGAAAAACTCTTCAAGCAGCAATTCATTATCATTTGGATTGAAAGAAGCTTGTCCATTAGGAACCGTGCCTATTCGCAGAGTAACACAGGATGAAAAACAAAGAGCTGAAGCTGCTTTTCTTCAACATTTTCAACCTCCTCCTTCTTTTTCATCTCAAAATGATCACCTTCCACTATTGGTGGTGAGTAATGGCTCTTTCATATATATATATTTTCGTTTATCTTTTATTAGAGTCAATCTAGCTGTATGAGATAGTGAACATCTCTTTTAACAAACAAAGATTCAAATATGAGTTTACCAGAATATGGGAGATTAATCCCTTCTCCTAAACCCAACCTCTCTGTTTGTGTGTGTGTATATATATATATATATAGTTTTTGTTGACTTGTATATCATTATTGTGTTTCAGTATGCAGGAATGCGTTCTAAAATTGATGAACACACAACAACAGCAGCTGCAGGGTATGTGAGTGTACACAACCCCATTGTTGAGCCAGAACAATCCACTTTTTCTGTAATTGCATTTGAACGTGGTCAACCAGACCAATTTGCTACTATTCGTGTTGGATGGATGGTACTATATATATATATATATATATATTAATCATGTTTTAATTAACATTCACCACAGACATATGCTTCTAATTAATTTTTGAGATTTTGAACATTTTTGTCTATGTCTTTACTTTTCAGGTCAGTCCTGCTATTTATCCCGGTGACAACAACACTCGCATGTATACAACTTGGGGTGTAAGTATAATTAATTTAGAGTGAACTAAAAATTTGGTCTCTGAAAAATCACCGAGTTGATAACGTAGTCTCTGAAAGATCAAATTCAAAATACATATTTAGTCCCTGAAAGATCAAAACAGTATACTATTTAGTCCATAAAAAGGATTAACTAAATTGTATATTTCAATCTTTCAAGAACTGAGTTGTCAACTTAGTGATCTTTCAAGAACTAAATTATTAGTTCACTATTTATATGTACCTACCATTATTTCTATCTAGAATCTAGTGATACAACAAGAAGGTTGCATTGATTATTCTTTTTTTTTTGTTGGTTCATTTTATAGCAATTCAATGATGGAGTGCCAAGTGGTTGCTTAAATAGCTATTGTCCTGGATTTGTTCAAACAAGTACCAAAATTCCACCTGATCTTGTGCTTAGAGACATCCATGGTCCTGAAGGACCAGTGCAATATATTTATCAAGCAGTATCAATGGTACCTACTCAAATCTTTTCAATTTATTTTCTCAGACAGAAATTCTATAAATAACTACACATATTTTTATTTAAGAAAAAGGAGAGAAAATTGTGTATATGAAGCCTGATATCTCTCTAATGCTGTTATTAATTATTGTGGTGTACAATATAATGCAGGATAAAGTATCAAATAACTGGTGGTATTATTTTGGAGAGGAAAAGGAACCAATAGGGTATTGGCCACCTAGTCTATTCAAAGAGTTGAAGGATGGTGCTAAAACGGTGCGTTTTGGAGGATTTGTAATGAGCCAGTCACAGTGGCTACCTGATATGGGAAATGGGATAATGGGGCCGGGTATTAGTCATTTTAGGAAACTTTTGTGGCTATATGATGATAAGTCATTGAACAATAATAATAATGCCTCTACAAATGAAAATTTGCCTTTAGTGGAAATTGAAACTAAATGCTACAAAGTTGGAAGAAATTCCACAATGTTGGATCCTGAGTTCTGGGGTTATAGTTTTGGGTATGGAGGCAAAGGTGGCCATGTATTGCAATGTGCAGCTCATCAGTAGAATAATATATATAATAATTAGTCATTCTTTTTATAGTATAAATCTAGCTCATCATCATAAATTATTTTATATTACAATAATATTAATATGGCTCTGATATATGTATATATATATATTATATAATCGATTTATTGTGATATTTTAGATTTTAAAAGTTACTAAAGTTATATTTTTCATTGAATTATTTCACATAATTTGAAGCATGTTTCCAAGCAATTTTGTTGCTGATAGATTAGCCAATCATGCGCATTCCCTCCCGGTTGGTTTACATGAACTGCCTAGTGTTATTCTCGAAGTTTATTTTTAGGATAAATCATAGAGAATATTCTTGTGATTTAACCTATTTAGAAAAAGAGCCCATGTGGTTTAAAAAGTGATAAATAAAGGACTGAAATTTGCTTTGTTAACAAAAAAGGTCACACAATTTTTTTCCGTCTAAAATTAACATTGCCCTTAAAATTTAATAAAATAAAATCAACTCTTCAATTTTACTATCCTACAAAATCTGTCACAATGATCTAATTAAATTTAAATTTTAAAATTTAAAAACCAATTAAAATAAAATTAGGCCTTTCAAAGATCATGGACATAATTGCATTTAAAGTATCTCTTATTATTTAATTTCTAGCGGCAATTTGCTAAACCATAATTATTTGCCCTAGAGTTTCACAAATTGCTGCTATTGTCTTTTGCAGCGTTTTGTAAAATCGTCACTAATATCTATAGAGAGAAGTAGGAGTATATAGAAGGAGTGTTTGTCGGCCGGACAGGAGAAAGAGGTTCCAACTTTCTATATGTAAACAATTTGTTTTTGGGAGCAAACCCCCTTTTTGGTCCCTCAATTGTTACTGAGTCGAGGAATCGGTCCCTCAATTGTGGGAAACTACAACTCAGTCCCTCAATTGTACAATCACGTTTACGTTTTGATCCCTCACGTTTGGTCCGTTAGTGATAGAGGTGTTAAGTGATGACGTGTCACCGTTATCTGCTTAGGTGGCCGTTAAATGCTTAGTTGAGGGACCAAATCCTCGACTCAGTAACAATTGAGGGACCAAAAAGGGTTTTTAATACATTTAAGGACTAAATTGGAATGTTTGGAAGGGTTTTGGGATACTTTACAATTTTATTTTTAGCATTTGGGACTAAAATGAATGAAGAAGATGAAAAAGATGAATAAGAGGATTGAAAAAAAGTTTT
This sequence comes from Chamaecrista fasciculata, assembly GCA_003254925.1. Taxonomy (NCBI): domain Eukaryota; kingdom Viridiplantae; phylum Streptophyta; class Magnoliopsida; order Fabales; family Fabaceae; genus Chamaecrista; species Chamaecrista fasciculata. The sequence goes on along the minus strand of QANZ01040479.1, from coordinate 196,299 downwards.
AGGGGATTTAGGGGTTTTGGGACCAAATTGCAAGAGAGTAGTTTTAATGAGGTGTCAAGTGGAAATGAGTTGGATACTAATTTGAGCAAACCCCCCTTTTGGTCCCTCAATTGTTACTGAGTCGAGGATTTGGTCCCTCAACTAAGCATTTAACGGCCACCTAAGCAGATAACGGTGACACGTTATCACTTAACACCTCTATCACTAACGGACCAGACGTGAGGGACCAAAACGTAAACAGGATTGTACAATTGAGGGACTGAGTTGTAGTTTCCCACAATTGAGGGACCGATTCCTCGACTCAGTAACAATTGAGGGACAAAAATGGGGTTTGCTCTTGTTTTTGGTAAGCTCATGTAAACAATTAAGTAGCTTTATTTGAATTAAATGCTGGAGATCCGTTGCAAAATTAATTGCTGGAATTAAATTCTAGCATTAAATGGCACACTACTTATATATGGTTAATGTGTCAATTTAATGCCAGGATTTTGTGATGGAAAAATAACAACAAGAAACCACACAATCACAATCCTTCAAGTTCATTCATGGATTTTATGTTGATGCCAGGGTTTTCTGCTTTGTGCCTCCTAATTACTGTAATTTTGGTCCTCCCTATACATTGTGCAAGAGGATCTTCATCTATCGAAAATAGCTTTGAGGAGAATCAAGAGCACAATAATATTTTGAAGACTATCAAGGTACGTATTTTGATCCAAAAAATGAATTTTCATATTCATTAATTAATATCTACGAAGTATGAACACTTTATTTTGAGATTGTGTAACTCTGTTAAACATGTGTCTGTGTCCGACCCCTATACAACACATATTTACAAGTAGGGGTGTTCAAAACCGAACCAAACCGATTGACTGAACCAAACCAAACCGAACCGAAGGTGAAACCGAACCAAACCGATAGATGAGCGGTTTGGTTTGGTTTGAACGTCGCACAAACCGAACCAAACCGCCAAACCGCTAAAACTCTTATTTACTTATATATATACACATACCTCATATTCTCATTAGGTAACTCATACTTTTTTTTTCTTGGCCTTGTCATACTCTATTACTCATACATACAATATTCAACATTGAAAATATATTTACATGTTTGAAAATATTTGCACCTTCATATATATATATATATATATATATGTAAGTTAAAAGTTGTTATATACTAATGATTTTTGCTAAAAAAGTAGAAAACCATTTTGTTGTTTATAACAGAATGAGAATATTATTACATTATATATAACATATTATAATGCGCCATGAGTGATTATACATCTTACTATTATATAAAATTGTGTTAGTTTATACAATATAAAACATACCATATTTGAAGAACTTATTGTGATATTAAGTTAGAGGAAGAAATATATATTAGTAAACTACAATTTTAATTTCAATTAATTATTTATAAAAAATCTTCTATACTATATATAGGGATAATATTTATTTTCTTATTAGTGTTTTAGTAAGTTATGAGAATAACTGTATATTTTTTTTATTAGTATATTAGTGATAAAATTAATAATAAATTACCTTCAAACTGCTCAAACCGAACCGCCCAAACCGCTTTTTATTGGTTTGGTTTGGTTTGGTTTGATGAATGAAATTTAATCATTGGTTTGGTTTGAAAAATCCTTTCAAACCGCCCAAACCGCCTGACGAACACCCCTATTTACAAGTATCGAAATATATAATCAATTTTTTGTAACTTTAATCTGACAAACAATAAAAAATAATAGTACATATAACATATATTATGAATAGATATTGTAATTTTTAAAATTTTCATCAAAATCTTTAGATTTTTAATTATTTTTATATATAAATATATGTCTTGTTGTGTCGTATAATTTTAAGAATTTGACGTGTCGATGTGTTCGTGTCTCGTGTCCATATCAGTGTCCATGCTTCATAGATTAATATCATTTATACGATTCAATCGGCTCTAATTCATTACTTCCTTTGGTCCTGAATATCTATTTTTTAAGATTAATACACATAGACCAAGAAAATCATTAATTCACCTAAAATGAAGAAAAATATGATATAAGAAGACTAAATCACCCTTATTAACAATACTTGTAAAATATTTATTCATTATAACTCCACTATTTAATAAAGGTAGAATCATAAAATGAATAATTAATGTTCTCTTCATTTTATAAAATATCAGATATTTTAAAAAAATAAAATCCTCCAACAAAGCAGATACAGTTTCATTGAACAAAGTGCTTGCCAATTTTGTTGAACGAATAAAATCTTATTTTAAAAGTTTTAACTAAAAGGAGTTCGATTTTTCATTTAGAAATGAAGCAATATTAATATATTATCTTCGAATTAATTATCATACTCATCAAAGTCTCTGTAATTTAATTTATTTGATTTTGGGTATAATAGTCTTTTCACTTTGTGGTAATAAAAAGATTAATAATAATGAGTGTCAATCAAATAAATTAAATTAAAGTAAAAATAAAAATGGTAATTAAAACAATAATTTATATATATATAATTATTTTAAATTTATTTTTCTGTTTTTTATATATACCTTTATGAGTGCATGTCTAAGAGTTTGAAAATCCAAACAAGTACATTTTAGAAACTAAAACTAATGTGTTTTTGTTTTTTGGTGAAATATAATTATAAAATCATCACAACTTGCAGACTGAACATGGGGACATCTATGACTGTATGGGACTATACAAACAGCCTGCGTTTGATCATCCCTTGCTCAAGCATCACAAAATCCAGGTCTCTTTACTTCCATACTTTTTTTTTGGCAAGTTAAGATCTTTCCATCTCAATCTTCATTATCCTAATCCATGATCTTTTATAATAATTTAGTTTTTAATATATTATTATTATTTTTTAATTTATACTATATTATATGTATTTCTAATGGTAGTTAGTTAAATTTCTTTCACATACTATTAAAATGTTAAATACAAAAGTAAAAGTAGTAAAGAAATTACTAAAGAAGTTGAGTAACTTCCTACATTATTTTTTAAAAAATAAAATTAATAACTACTTTTTAATAATTTAACTTTAAAGTTTTAAAAATTTTCATACCCTTCAACGCAAGCAAGACCCACTAATTTATTAAATAATTTTAGATACCAATGAGTTTGTGGAAAATTAAGATTTCTCTGAACTTTAGTTATAGAACAAAATATTCTCTAAGTTTTGAAAATTGATGAGAAATTTCTGATCAACTTTTGGTTATATACAAAAAAAATCTCATTTGTTAAGATTTTCACTATAATAAAATGAAATTTCTTTATTATTTTAATTATGATTGTTGTTACATTTTACATTGACTTAATCTTAGAATATTAAACATTGTTATATGATTAATACTTTAATAGTAACAAAAAAAAGTATAGGAAATTTTTTGTCACTTTTCAAACTCCACAAAATTGTTTGCACAATAATTAAAGTTAAAGGAAGTTTCATTTTAGCCTATTTGCACAACAAACTAAACTTATGAAATATATATATAGATGAAACCAAGTTTTGCTCCGAAAAACAAAGTGTGGGAGGAAAACTCTTCATCATTTGGGTTGAAAGAAGCTTGTCCATCAGGAACAGTGCCTATTCGCAGAGTAACACATGAGGAAAAGCTACGAGCTCAAGCTGCTTTTCTTCAACATTCACAACCTTCTTCTTCTTCTCAAAATGATGACCCTCCAGCATCAGCAGTGAGTAATATATAATAATGCTAGTTCTTGAATAAATTCAATGGAGTGATGATCATATATATATATATATATATATTTTCTTTTTGATGATTTTTAATTTGTATATTAATCAATGTATCTCAGTTTGCAGGAGTTGCCACAGATCTTCCAATGGAATACACAGTTTTGGGAGCTGTAGGGTATGTGAGTACACACAATCCCACTGTTGACACACACCAAGCTAGTGCTTCTAGAATCTCACTTGAACGTGGACATGGGGACAACTTTGCCACTATACGCATTGGATGGATGGTACTAATTAATTAATTAATTAATTAATCAGGTTTTACTACAAACACATTTTAATCCTACTAATGTATGAGAGGAGAATGGATCTCTGTAGTACTAGTGACATGTGAGATAAAAACAAGTAGACAAAGAAAATAGGTCTGATTCATACTTTTTCTCTCTATCTTATTTCTATAAGTTCTATCTCTTTCATCACTATACTCTTAAAGTACTCAAGAAGATGTACGAGAGACTCTCAAGTTTGTCGTCTTAATTGGTTTTACTTGATGTCCAGGTTTATCCTGCTCTATACAAAGACAATCGAACTCGTCTCTATGCACTTTGGAGTGTATGTATTATATATATATATATATCTTGCTTGTGATGACATTAATTAATATCTCTTACATAACTTATTTTTTTCTTTTGTTTGTCCATATATATATATTTATAGCAAATCTCTGGTGGTGGAAAAGGACAAGGTTGCTTCAATACGTATTGTCCAGGTTTTATACAAACAAATCCCAAGATACCACTTGATACGGTGCTTGACAACATCTCAGGTCCTGGAGGGCGACAGCTATACATAGCTCAAAATCTGACTCATGTAAGTTTTTTTTTTGGATCGAAATAATCTATCAGATCTTAATTAAGATTTTTAGTGGTCAAATTTTATTTGGTGTTAAAACTTAAAATTTTAGGTTAAATTTCAATTTCAAACATAAAGATTTTATTTGTAGCAAAAATGAAAGAAATTTTACATATTTAACTTTCTGAGGAAAAATGGAAACCTCAACTTTAGTAAAAGGTCCAAACTTCATATTGGTCCTTAAAGTATAGAGTGAATTCTATTTTGGTCTCTAGCTAAAATCTTTTTTGATCCATTTTAGTTCTTAAAGTTTCTTACTTGTTACATATTAATTTCTGGGTATATAAATTCTGTCCAAGTTTCAACATTAAATATGACACGGGCATATGAGATATTTGTTTTTCTCTCTCACAAATCAATTTTAGTGACATTTATGAGAGAGAAACTATCAAATTAAAATGTTCAAGTTATATTTAACTGTGGAACTTGGAACAAAACTAACTCAAGGACTAACGATGGAATAAATATAAAACTTCAAGGATCAAAACAGAATGAAAGAAAAATTAGAGACCAAAACGAAATTCACTCTATATTTTAGGGACCAACACGAGATTTCGACCCTAGTGTAAGATTTGATCCAAAATTTTAAGACTAAAAGAATGTTTTAGCCTTTCTTTCTTATAATTTTTTTTTTCATTAGAGAAGGAATCTCAAAAACATATTCATTACTGTGGTGTACAATATGCAGGAAAGTAGGACTGGAAATTGGTGGTACTATTTTGGAGAGAATGAGGAGCCAATAGGGTATTGGCCACCTGGTCTTTTCAATGAGTTGCAGTATGGTGCTAAGGTAGTTAATTGGGGAGGAATGGTAATTAGCAATTCACAACAACTGCCTAATATGGGAAGTGGGGAATTTGAGGATCCTAATGGGAGCCATTTTAGGAAAGTTTCAATTATATACGACAAATCTGGATCACTTACAAATACAACATCATTGGAATTGAAGAATGGCTCTAAAAATGAACGAATTAATCTTAAATTGATTCAAACTAGCTGTTATAGGGTTGGAGGTGCCTCTGATAAGCCACTTCCTTATTGGGGTTTTAGCTTTTGGTTTGGAGGCAAAGGTGGGGATGTACAACAATGTAAAAGCTAGATTTGATGTACCACAATCAATGTGCTCCCATCTTTTAGCAAAATAAAGATGACCCAATTTACATTATTTTTATTAATTCCCATCTAGTTTTTTTTTTCTTAAATTAGCTTATTAATAACTATAATTTATATTGGTTATTAATGATGTTTGTATAATATTAGTTTTTTTTTTGTTTGTTAAAATGACCCTTTTGAAGATGATATTTCTTTCTTAATGATGTTATTTTGAAGGGAAAAGATAAACTAAAAAAATGAAATTGAAGGGAAACCAATTAAAGAAAAATATTTTACCAAGAGAACCTAAGCTTACTTATTGGATGAAGAGATCAAGGGTGTGTTTGGTTTAACAATATAAAATCATTACAATTTCATTATTCCCATTTTCATTACATAACTTAAGCTACAGTGCTATATGGGTGTTTGTTTTCCAATTATAAAGTTATTACAAAAATATCACTTCATTACAAACTCATTTCATTAGATATTTCATATCCAATTACTAACATACCCCTACTCAAATACCTATAATTACCTATACTCTAATACAAATATAAAAAAACTATTTAGCAAAATAGTAATTTTCAATACCCTCATTTATTACACTTATAACTTTCTCTCTCCACTCATCATTTTTTCTTTTTTCTTCCTCTTTTTCTTATTCACCCCCTCTCTCTCTCACATATATATTTTATAATTATAATATATATATATACATTTCGGCCAAAAATATATATATATACATATTATAATAATATAATGTGTATATATATTTTAACATATATATATATATATGCCACACACTCACGTATTCATATATATAATATAATAATATATAAATATTTTTTATTTTATAAATATATTATATTATACTATATATAATTTATAATTTATATTAATTTAAAATAAAATAATTCAACTCATGTTATTTACATTTTAGTCCATGATATAAAATATATAATTCAGACGCCAAAAATATACATTTTGGTCTCTCCTCCAGTATATATATGGGTATACGAGAGAGGCGGATAGTGGAAGAAGAGTGGATGGTGCGATGTGCTCATGCGTGAAGATCAACGGTCATATTATTACCCGCAAAAAGACAAACCGTTTTGATTAATATATAATTTTTGGTCCCACATTTTTTTCGTGGATAACATTTTGGTCCTTCAATTTATTTTTTGGAGGAAAGTTTGCAATATAGAAACCCAATCGTTGATGAATGCAATTTTTTACGGGTCAAGAGATATATTTCACTTTCGTAAGGACCGATTCGTTCAATTTATATAAAATCATAGACCAAATGGTAGGTTTTTAAAAATTTTCATGTTATTTACATTTTGGTCCTTTCATTTCATTACATAATACTACTCCAACCTTGATTACAAATATTCACATCTAGCACAAATTCCGTGACAATTTCATTACCATTTCATTTCATAACCACCACAACCAAAAAGTCAAAATATTATTTTTTTTTTATTTCTATCTATTTCCATTATCAATTATCAATTCTTCCCTTATACAATTTAAAAAAAACCCATATATTTATTTCAACCAACCACAATCATTACATACCCTTTTTCATAATTTCACATCCTATTTTTTTCATTACATCTCAAACTAATCCAAACACCATTTTCATTACATTTTCATTACATAATTTTCTCATTACCATTTCATTACATATAATCATCATTTCATTACCTACTTCTAATCCAAACACACCCCAAAACTCATATATTTCAAATGGAAAATACTATGTGTTTTACAAACTGTCGCCTTTTTCTTTAATTAATAGCAGTTTCACAAATTGTCTCTATTTTCTTTAGCAGTGGCATGCATGTGAACCCGTCACTATTGTTATTAGCAGCGGTTTTGTTAACTATCACTATTATCTTTAGCCATTGCTTTTTTTTTTTTTAGCAGCAGTTTTACAAACTATCTCTATTTTCTTTAATAGTGGTATGCAAAACCCACCGCTAATGTCATTAGCTGTAAAACTGTCACTATTTCCTTTAACATCGATCTCACAAACAGTGGTTATATGGTCTTTTGTCAATTGTAAATAATTTCTGGCATTATTTTGAATTAAATGCTAGAGGTCCGCTGCAAAATTAATTGATGGCATTAATTGCTACATTAAATGTCACACACTTATATAGTAGTATGTGTGTCAATTTAAGGCTTACATTAAATATACCAGCTATATATATTTTGTGTACGTATTCAATATAATGGTGAGAAAATTAATAACAAGAAACCACAAAATCACATTCCTTCAAGTTCATTCATGGAATTTATGTTAATTCCAGGGTTTTGTGCTTTGTGCCTCCTAAGTACTGTAATTTTGGTCCTCCCTATCCATTGTGCAAGAGGATCTTCATCTATTGAAAATAGCTTAGAGCCGAATCAAGAGCACAACAATATTGTCAAGACTATCAAGGTACGTATTGATCTTCATATGTATCTTATAATATTGGCTTAAGTGCACTTTTGGTCCCAATACTATGACTAAGGTTTCAATTTGGTCCCATAACTATTTTTGTTGCAGATTTGGTCCCAAACCTTCGCAAAAAGTTTCACCGTTAGTCCCCTGGTCAATTCCGTCCAATTTTCTCCGTTAAATGTGACGTGGCATGCTGACTGGGATGCTGACGTGGCAAAATCAAATGAGATGGACCTGATTTAATTACACTTTAATACCAAAAGTTTATGATCTTTATCAAAATAGTCCTTAGAACCTCAAAAGACAAATGAGCATCTATGATTTATCAAAAAACCCCTATATTCAACTACAATTTTCATTCAAGTACACTACAAACAAATCAAAACTCCCAAATTTTTCCAAAATCAAGCCCCACAAACCAAATTTATCCCATTATTTTCGATTCCTCTTCTTTTTCATCATTTTCATTCATTTTAGTCTCAAATCCTCAAAATAAAATTGTAAAGTGTCCCAAAACTCTTCCAAACATTCCAATTTAGTCCTTAAAAATATTAAAAACTCTAAACCCCAAACTCCAAACCCCAAACCCCAAACCCTAAACTCTAAAACCTTAAAAAAAAGTCTGAGTTGTACAATTAGGTCCTTGACCCATTCTTATCCCATTATTCACATTTCCCTCTCTTTTTCATCATCTCCATTCATTTTAGTCCCAAATCCTCAAAATAAAATTGTAAAGTGTCCCAAAACTCTTCCAAACATTC
>QANZ01040479.1:73449-179737 GCA_003254925.1 Chamaecrista fasciculata | reverse complement strand
GAATGTTTAATACTTTTACAAATATGCCCTTGACTTTTTATTCTCAACCAACCAATAGTTTATCAAATGTAGAAATTCTTCAAAAAAATTCATGAGAAAAATACTATATCATAAAGAAATAATTATATCATAATTAAAATTTTTAAATAACATTAATAGATTCATGAGAAAAATACTATTTCATAACACAATGTCCATAATTCTCAACATAATAAAATTGTCTAAAAAAGTCTCACTCAACAAAGAGTTGTAAAATGACAAAGATGAAAAGTGACCGGGGTTTGTAGAGAAAGAATTAATTAATTAGAGGAAATTAATTAGGGGTAATAAAGTAATTTTGGATGGGAAAAATAATCCCATGTCATGGGATTAGACTAATCCCACCCCCTAGGGTGGGATTAGAAAATAGCTATTTTAGGAAATTATTCTATTCCTGGGAATACAATATTCCTGGGACTAATTTTCCAATCCACGTACCAAACGTGGGATTACTCTAGTCCGGAGGTTATAATCCCGAGACTATTTTTTCAATCCGTGTACCAAACGCCTCCTTAGGGTTTAGGGTTTAGGTTTTAGGGTTTGGGGTTTAGGATTTTAGGATTTAGGGTTTAGGGTTTTTAATACTTTTAAGGACTAAACTGGAATGTTTGGAAGAGTTTTGGGACATTTTACAATTTTATTTTGAGGATTTGGGACTAAAATGAATGAAGATGATGAAAAAGAGGGGAAATAGAGAATAATGAGATAAAAATATAACTCAGGGACCTATTTGAATTTTTAATGAAATATATTTTTTTTTTTTTCAGTTTTCCAACTGCTGATGTGGCACTTAACGTGCCACGTCAGCAGTTAACGGCTTCGGGGACCAATTTGACTAACGTTAGTAAAATTCCGGGACCTATTTGTCAATTTCCATAAATTAGGGACCAATCTGTTAGCAACCCAATAATCCAGGGACCAATTTGGGAGTTTACTCAAATTTTAATACTATCAAACAAGAATTCAACTATCAAACATTTTTCTGAAATAAATGCTAGCTGGAGGTTTCCTGGCATTAATAGCTGGCATTAAATGTCACACTTATAGTCAATGTCAATGTAAGGCTTACATTAAAGTATATTTGCTAGATTATGTAGGTTCGTTATATATAATGGTGAGAAAATTAAAAAGAAACCACACAATCACAATACTTCAAGTTCATACATGGATTTTATGGAAAACTCAAGGTTTTGTGCTTTATGGCTCCTAATTACTGTATTTTATGTCCTCCATATTCATTGTGCAAGAGGATCTTCATCAATTGAAAATAGCTTGGAGCCAAATCAAGAGCTCAACAATATTGTGAAGACTATCAAGGTATGTACCTATCAAGCCACAACAATAATTCATTTTTCAACTTTACATATATCCTTTAGATACTAAAACTATTGTGTTTTTGTTTTTTCAATTTGGTGAAATATAATTATGAAATCAAAACTTACAGACTGAATATGGGGACATCTATGACTGCATGGGACTATACAAACAGCCTGCATTTGATCATCCTTTGCTCAAGCATCACAAAATCCAGGTCTCTTAATTACTTCCATCCATTTTTTTTCTTTTTCTAGTTGCCCACCTTCTATCCGGGGCTTTGTCCCGACTAAATCGGATTTGAAATATTTATAGATGAAACCAAGTTTTGCTTCAGAAAACAAAGAGTGGGAGAAAAACTCTTCAAGCAGTTTTTCATCATTTGGGTTGAAAGAACCTTGTCCATTAGGAACAGTGCCTATTCGTAGGGTAACACAAGAGGAAAAACAACAAGCTAAAGCCGTTTTTCTTCAACATTCTCAACTTTATTCTTCTTCATCACCTCAAAATGATGGTATAATGGCTGTGAGTATTAATGCTAGCTAGCTTTTGATTAAAACCTTCAATAAAATGATGATTATATATATAGTTTAGGAAAATGCAGATTGTCCTCTGAACTTTAGTGGACGTATGTGTGCTTTCCTAAATTACAAATCGTTTGATAAAACTTTTGAGTTTTTTTATATAATTATTGTATCTCAGTTTGCAGGAGTTACCTCTGATTTTCCACTTGAAATCAAAGTTTATGGAGGTGGAGGGCTTGTGAGTACACACAATCCCACTGTTGACATGCAACAAGCTAGTGCTTCTGTAATTTCAATGGAATATGGACAAGATGACCAATTTGCTACTATACGGATTGGATGGGTGGTAATATTTGAGTAATCCATCATGTTTTAATGCATGAGATTGATTCTCAAGTTTGTCTTAATTTGTTTTGCTTAATTTCCAGGTCAACCCTCACCTATATGGCGGAGATAACCACACTCGTCTCTATTCACTTTGGAGTGTATGTATTACTATATTATGTGTATATATATATTTATATATATCAAACTTCTTAATCACGCTATATATATAGGTCAAATGCTTATATAGATATAAGGCAAAAGTACTCTAATGTCTAATGTATACTTCTAAATTTTTTTTAATCAATTATATCTCTAATAATTTGGAGATACAATTGACTCAAAAAAAAAAATCAGAGGTACAACTGAAACTAATCTCATACTTTAAGAATATCAAGAATACTGTTGTTTATATATATATAATTAATTTGAACATTCAACTTATATATAAAGCTGGTAATGCTAACAAGAGAAGCTCTTACCTTAATTAATCTTTTCTTTGTCCATGTATATATATAGCAACACAGTGATGGTGGAGGAGTACAGGGTTGCTTCAATACCTATTGTCCAGGTTTTATTCAAACAAGTCCTAAGATACCACTTGATATGGTGCTTGACCCAGTCTCTGCTCCTCAAGGCCAACAACAATACATAGCTCAAGAACTGGAATTGGTACCTTATAATTATTACTATTATTTTGTTCCGTTTTGATCCTCAAACTTTTACATTTGTTCCATTTTGGTCACCAAAATGTGATTCCGTTTAATTATTTTTGTCGTTATTCATAACGGACAATTGAGATGAACCATCTCTCGCACACATATGAAAGAATTTTTTTCTCAACTCATACACATATGAAAGAGAAGTGATTCATTTAAACAGTCCAGATTAGAAATAATGAAAGAAACCAAACAGAATCACATTATTTTGGGGACCAAAACGAATAAATATAAAAGTTTGAAGAGCAAAATGACTATTTGACCTAAAAGAATAAATGAAATGTGATCCAAAGTTTTAAAATAAAATAGTGTGTTTTGTCCATTCTTGTCTCTGACAAAAAAAAAAAATAGTGTCTCAGCCTTGTTTTATTCTTTTTCTTTTTATTATTATTTTAGAGAAGGAATCTCAAAATCACATTCATTGTTGTGGTGTATAATATGCAGGATGGAAAGAGAGGAAATTGGTGGTATCATTTTGGGGAGAATAAGGAACAAGTAGGGTATTGGCCATCTGATCTTTTCACTAATCTGAAGTATGGTGCTCAAAGAGCACGATGGGGAGGAATGGCAGTTAGCTATAATTCACAGAATTTTCCTGATATGGGAAGTGGCCAAACAGACGATACTAACGGATGTCATTTCAAAGAAATTACAGGTCTATTATACAAAACAGCAGATACAAATACAACATTATTGAAATGGAAGAATAATAATTGGCATATTCCTATAACAATATCTGAAACTAAATGTTACAAGGTTGGAGGTGTCTCTAATATGCAAAATCTTCCTTGGGGTTTAAACTTTTGGTTTGGAGGCAAAGGTGGGAGTGTAGATCAATGTAAAGACTAGATACATCTATTGATGATAATAAAGATATGTGCAGCAATAATCAATGTGTTCACATGCATAATTTCTGAATCTGATTCAGCTTCCAGAAATTGTATGTTTAAGTTTCTTGCAAGTTCTAGTATTTGCCGAACCACTGTATTGCGTTTGAAATAATTTATTTTCGGTTTCTCGCAGAAAATTGTAGTAATAGTGATGACTTTAGTTAATTTAGGAGAAGTGGAGAACATTTCAAACTGTTGAATTCCACCTCTTTGGGTTTGGTATTCTTGAGAAAAGATAGTAAGTGCAGGGGTTTTGACATTCTGAAAAAGAAATCTGTTCCTAGCAATCCATATTTCATATAAAGTATAGGAACTCCAAGCAGTATTAAGGAGAATAATATAATTGTTTGTGCAATTTGATTATATCCAAGATAGAAAATTAGAAGAAGAGGAGGGAGTAGTAGAAGAAAAAGTAGTAATGGGAGTAAGATTCCAAACCTCTTGAGAGGGATGACAGAGACAGAAGATATGGTCGGGACTTTCAACCTCAGAGAGATACAGTTTGCAGAGATTAGAAGGAATGATTTTAAGGTTGTTTAATTTTTGAGGATTCCAAAGGACCCAAATGCCTGTGGGTCATGGAATTCAATGGGAAGATAGGGTAGAGAAATCCATAGAGTGGTGGAAGGATTGTTCAAAACTTCTTCAGCTGGAGACCAAGGACGCACAAGAATTGGGATACCAAAATAAAAACAGGGTGGTGCGGTTAAAATAGTTAATCTATCTTGTGGGAGAAGATCCGAAAATAAAAACAAGTTCAAACCAAGAAACTGGATTTCAACATTAGCTTTTATCCTCCAATAATCAGTGTAAATGCGAACCTTGAGATGTTCTGGCTGTATGGGAGGTCCGTGTAGTTTGATGACAAGAGCTTCTTTCCACTTGGATTGTAAATGTTGAGGAATCTCGGATGATGTAGGTTGTGAAAATTTGTGTGCATTTTGAACTTGTGTAGTATTAGTGGGTGACTCTGAGGGTTGTTTTTGTTCTTGTGGTGGTTTATCAGATTTTTTATTTTGGCAAAGAATGTCCTTGAAGGTGGGTATTGGGGCAGGGTTAGGATTTATCTGTGGATTGGGTGATGGAATATGATGTGTTGGTGATGATGGGGGTGGAGGGGAGGGGACAAAGATGGTAGGAGAGGGAGAGACATGGCTTCAAGGGGTTGGTTGTATAACACAGGGAATCCTATGACTATATTTTAATCAATATACTGATATAGTCAAGAAAAATGTCATTATCACCTTGAAAAGAAAAAAACGAAGAAAGTTTTCAAAAAATGATTTTTTTTTTCTAGTTAAAGTTGAAGTGAGTTGAACTTCAGGGCTCACTAAGGCCAGAGCATACCTCCAAATTCTATAAATATTTACAGAAGTACTTACAGATCACTTACCAACAAGGTTTTCACATCGACAGCAAGATTTAAAATCACGACCTTTTAGATTATGAGTTGACTCCTTACTAATTAGATCTTGACATAAAAGAATTTTAATATGAAAGGTATTGGGACACCTCAGTCCGTTGACTTGCTATCTTTTTTTTTTCATTATGATTTGTGTAATATTACACAAATCATAATGCAAACACAAAAAATATCCATCGAATTAAAATTGGAATGTTCCAACCATGTTACTTTTTATTAAATTTTTCTAAGATAAAAAATGAATGGATAAAACAAAAAATAAATAAAAAAAAAAGTTGATCTCAAATCAAATCAAATATATTTGTATTTTAGCTATCGGTTTGTCTTGCATTTTAGGCTTGTTTGGGAGCCAAACTGAAACCATCATGATCTCATCTTATTCAAACATTATCTTAGAATTTGATNTATTATATATATATATATATTTTATATAATTTATATTAATTTAATTAAACAAAAATTTTGCAATATTATTATTTTTTAGTTGTAATATTCTTCTATTTGTTTTGAGTAAAATATACAATTGAATCCATAAACTATCCATACTCATACACCTATAATTACATATACTCTAATACAAATATAAAAAAACAATTAGGCAAAATAGTAATTTTACATACCCTCATTTATTACACTTATATTTTCCTCTCTCTCTATCTATATTTTTTATTAATTTTTTTCTTTTTCACTCACATACCTCTCTTTCTCACACACACTCCTCTCATTTTCTATAGGCAAAAAAATTAGTTATCTTCGATTTTATAGGCATTTTGATCCTCAAACTATGAGCTCAGTTTCCTTGGCTCATAAAACTATTTTTTATTTAGTTTTTTTCCCCTCAAACTATGCAATTAGTTTCATTTTGGTCCTCAAATTATTTTTTCTTCTATATTCATGTCCAAAATCATCTGATGATTATACACTGTGAATAATGGAGAAATAACGGTTATTTTTATGTTGGGAAAATACATAAGTTTCCACGCGTCTGTTTTTTTTTGTTAGAATCATGGGTATCCTGAAAATTGATATGTTATTGTTTTATTTTTTTTCACAATGTTCTTCTATTTGTTTGAGTAAAATATATAATTGAATCCAATTTTTTTAAGGTACAATCTTCTTCTGTCTCATTATTTCATTTTTTAAAAAAATAAAATAAAAATTTGAAAAAAGTAACTATATTCACTTTTGTTGGCAGTCTGGTCCTCAAACTATAAGATCATTTCATTTTGGTCATAAAACTATTTCTGGTTAGATTTTTTTACTTAAATTTATGGACCAAATTGTAATCTTAAAATAATTTTAATATTATTTTCATTTTGGTTCATCATCTCATCCAATGAGATGGACCATAAACCTTTCATCCAATAATATCTCATCCTGACGCTTTTCAATATCATCCCATCTCAATATCATTTCACTCAAACCACAACCAAACACATATCATCTCATCTCATTTCATTATTTCTTACCATTTATACCCCTATACAAATTAAAAAAAAAAATCCATAAACCTATTTCAACCAACCACAATCATTACATACCCTTTTATATAATTTCACACCCTATTTAACATCATTTTCTCTAAAATCACTCAAACACTAATACATCATTTCATCTCATTCCATTACAACATAATCTCATTTCAATCACCTGGTTGAGCTTGGATTAAGATGGAAGAGCTCCCAAACAGGCCCTTAGTCATCAGTTTTCAATCCAAAGTTAAATATACATTTTGGTCTTCACATTATGGGATAAGTTTCATTTTGGTTATAAAACTATTTTTTGTTTCATTATTGTCTTCAAACTTTCACATTTATTTTGTGTTAATACCAGGAATGTGATTTTATCGAGTTTTCATAGTTACTTTTAGTTATAAATTGGAGATAAAAATCAACTACAAATTTATCTCCAATTTATTACTAAAAATGAAAATATCTCTTCATCTCTTTGCCAAATTACTTATTATTAAATATATGAAAGAGAAATGATTCATTTCAATTGTTGGACATAAACCATATGAAATCACATTTTAAAAAAAAAAGAACAAATGTGAAAGTTTGAGAATCAGAACGAAACAAAAATAGTTTTATGAACAAAATAAAATTAACCCAATAGTTTGGGAACCAATGTTTAATTTTTTTTTTTTACTGCAGCACATGGCATGTACGGTTAAAAATTGAAAGAACAAAATCATAGATATTTAAACTTCTAATGGTGCAAATCACAAGTATTCATAGTGACACTTTTTAACCACATAAATCTAAAGTGAGATAGATTAAATCACAGGAACATATAATTTATCCTAATTCTAATCAATTGACTAGCATTAGTTGCAGGCCTTAAATGTCACACTTATAGTCAATGTGAATTTAAGGCTTACATTAATTGTAGGTTCAATATATAATGGTGAGAAAATTGGAGGTATAAGTGAAACTAAACTAATACTTTAAAGACAATTGACCCAAAAAAAATTTGGGGATACAACTCAAAATGAACACATACTTTGGAAGTATCAATAGTAATTTGGACACTAAAATATCTTACTCATTAATATATCACAATCAACATTCTTACCAAATAGTAAAAGAAAAAGGATTTATCTAACATGTGTCCTTAGGGCCATTTTAAGGTTTCTTCTGATTGGTTAATAGAGCATCTCATATCTTGAAATCTACGATAATTCATTTAAAAGATAATTTTTAATGTTTGAAAACTCTTTTTAACCAATCAAAAGAAACTTTAACACGTAACCTAAGAGCACATGTTCGAAGTATCCAAAGAAAACAAAGATCACAATTAACATAATGAAATTTGGAAAGAAATCCTAAACAATTAACTAGCATTAAATGTCAAACTTATTGTGAATTTAAGGCTTACATTAATTGTAGGTTCAATATATAATTGTGAGAAAATTAACAAGAAACCACACAATCACAATCCTTCAAGTTCATATATACATGAATGTTATGGAAATACCAAGGTTTTGTGCTTTATGCCTCCTAATCACCGTAGTTTATGTCACCCCTATCCTCTGTGCAAGAGGATATACTTCATCAACAGAAAATAGCTTGGAGCCAAATCAAGAGCGCAATAATATTGTGAAGACTATCAAGGTATGTACCTATCAAGCCACAACAATAATTCATTTTTCAACTTTCCATATATCCTTTAGATACTAAAATTATTGTGTGTGCTTTTTTTTTTCTAATTTGGTGAAATATAATTATGAAATCAAAACTTGCAGACTGAACATGGGGACATCTATGACTGCGTGGGACTATACCAACAGCCTGCATTTAATAATCCTTTGCTCAAGCATCACAAAATCCAGGTCTCTTTACTTTTATCCCTTTTATTTTTTTTTCTTTCTGGATACCCCTATCTGGAAGTTTGTTCTGATTAATTTAAATTCGAAATATTTATAGATAAAACGAAATTTTCCTCTGAAAAACAAAGAGTTGGAGAAAAACTATTCAAGCAGCAATTCATTATCATTTGGGTTGAAAGAAGCTTGTCCCCAGGAACAGTGCCTATTCGCAGAGTAACACAAGAGGATAAACTAAGAGCTGAAGCTGCTTTTCTTAAGCATTCTCGACTTTTTTCTTCTTCATCACCTCAAAATGGTGATCCAATAATGGCTGTGAGTAATAATGCTAGCTAGTTCTTGAAGTCATTATCACACACACACATACGCTCATAATTAAACATAAATAGTTTTGTTGCATGATTTTTATAATTTGTAAATTATTGTATCTGATCAGCTTGCAGCAGTTACCTCTAATTTTTACGAAGGAAGCAGAGTTCATGGAGCTGGAGGACATGTGAGTACACACAATCCCACTGTTGACATGCAACAAAGCAGTGGTTCTGTAATTTCAATGGAATATGGACATGACAACGACTTTGCTACTATACGCATTGGATGGGTGGTAATAATTGATTAATCCTAGTTCTCTGCTGCTTGGCTAGTTATCCATGTTTCCTTTGTTTACAGAAAAAAAAAAATAATAATTGACTAATCGATCATGTTTTAATTAATGCATGAGATTGATTCTCAAGTTTTGTCTTAATTTGTTTTGCTTAATTTTCAGGTCTACCCTCATCTATATGGTGACAACCACACTCGTCTCTATTCACTTTGGAGTGTATGTATTAATAATTTCATATATATATATATATATATATATATATATCAATGTTAATTAATTACTTTATACGAGTAAACTAGTATTTTAGTCCTTAAATCATATGGTTATTATCATCTTAGTCCTTAAATTTTGGAAATATTTAGTTTAATCTCAAAGAATTTATGACTCGTTACAAATTAATTAGTATTTCCATTAACCCACGATTAGGATACAACTCAATTTCTGGAAGGACTAAATCAAACATTTCAAAAGGGACTAAATTGATAGTTTAGTCATTTCTTTATATATCTTGCTAGTGATATATATATAGATGATAATTACAAAGAGAAGCTCTTACTTACCTTAATTAATCTTTTCTTTGTCCATGTATATATATATATAGCAACGCAGTGATGGTGGAGTACAGGGTTGCTTCAACATCTTTTGTGCAGGTTTTATTCAAACAAATCAAAAGATACCACTTGAAATGGTGCTTGACCCAGTCTCACCTCCTCAAGGGCAACAACTATATATATATCAAGACATAGAATTGGTACTTTTTTCTTTTTTCTTTTTTGGGTACATTTATATATTTTTTTAACATTGAAAAAGTATTCGAAACCTCAACTCTAGTAATATAAAAATTATACCATTGAATATGATCGTGGAATGCTAATTAACTTGTATATATATGTCTCGATCTATACTTGAACTTGGTTTGGCTAACCTTTATTCTCTAAAACTGTATAGCAAATACATTCAAATTTTCAAAACTCAAATAATATATATATATATCTATACTATATTATATGTGAGAGGAGCCTTCTGGTCGTCCTCCCACTTATACTAAGATACAAACATTACATCTAATTAAAATAAGAGAAAATTTACTATTTGGTCCCTCTTTCTTTACTAAGTTAACAATTTGGTCCTTTATTTATTTTACATTAACGGGCACGCAAAACCCCTAGTGTATATATATATATTCGCATGACATATCCTGTTTAATGATAATTTTTAGCGGAATTAATTAAGAATTTAGTTTCTTTTACAAATATCTCACATTAAGAAAATGAATGAAATTTGATCTAAACTTTTAAAATAAAATAGTGTTCTAGCTAGCCTTTTTTTTTCTTTGGAAAAATTAAAACACCATTTTCATCTCAAACTTTACATCAATTTTTAATTTAGTCCCCAACATTAGTTTGCTGTCAATTTTGTCCTAAAAGTTTCACATTTTAGTCGATTTTATCATTTAATTAATTTCTTTTAATAAATTAACGAGATACTCTATAATGCTTTTTAATTTGAGTAATTAATTAAGAATTTGAGTTTTTTTTCTATCAATTTTATATTACATGTTATTTGTCGTTAAATTAGAGCAAATGATAAAATCGACCAAACTATGAAACTTTGAGGGAAAAATTGACCATAAACAAATATTAGGGACGAAATTGAAAATTGATGTAAAGTTTGAGAATTAAAACAGTACTTTTGCATTTTTGTTTAGAGCTAGAAGGAATCTTAAAAATATATTGATTAATACTATTGTGGTGTAAAATGCAGCATGAAGCTTCAGGAGATTGGGTGTACCATTTTGGGGAGAATAAAGAAGAAGTAGGGTATTGGCCAAGTCAACTTTTCACAGAGTTAAAGCATGGTGGTGAGAGAGCAAGATGGGGAGGAATGGTAGTTAGCTATAATGCACAAATTTTTCCTGATATGGGAAGTGGCATCACAGACAATATTAATGGATGTCATTTCAGAGATATGACAGGTAACCTATACGAAAAATCAGAGACAAATACAACACTATTGAAATTGAATAATAATAATAATAATAATAATAATAATAATAATAATAATAATAATAATAATAATAATGGCTCTGAAACTAATTTTGTTGTTCCCATTAAAATAGTTGAAACTAATTGTTACAAGATTGGAGATGTCTCTGAAATAATAGGAGTACCTTGGACAATAAACTTTTGGTTTGGAGGCAAAGGTGGGAGTATAGATCAATGTAAAAACTAGATTCATGTATTAATTCATGATGATGACAATAATAAATATATGTGCAACATACAATGTGTTCACATCTTTTTGAAGCTTCAGTAATTGTGCAACTTTAAATATTGTTTCTATAATTTTATTTTTTAATTGAATATACCTTTATGTTGACAACTTATTTGTAATTCAGCTTTTATTGTTAATTGACATATTCAAGTTTTATCTCCATAAAAAAATTGTCTCCTATGGAGTGTGATATGGTTAAATAGAATTGTGACTGCTATAGAAAAAAAAAAAGAATTATGACTATATATTATTCAATATAGTGAAAGAAAGGTAGTTGACTTTGAAAAGAAAAGAGTCACTATCAAATTTAAAATAAAATCTTAAAAATTATTTTAAAAACCAGGTGAATAAGATATTGATATTGAATTTTTTACAAGGTTAAGCGGTTATAATCATCATATATAACTACCTCTTATCTCCTATTCTCATATGAACTCTAGCATATAAAAAATTAATTAATTTCTTGATTCTTATGATTATAATCACAACAAATTATAATCAAAGTGTAAACTAAGATACATATATACTTTCATTCTCTTTCACTTTAATTGTTTCTCTCTCAAAAACATTTCATTGATTTTGATATCGTAGTGACTGACGGGACTCAAGCTTCGTTGTGTCTTTCTTGCGGTTTGTTTCTGACCAATAGCCAAAGTCTTCTAACTTTAGATAACTTCTTCATCAAATATAAAAAAATCAAGATTGATCTTGAATTAAATATGAATTTAATTATCAAAGTAACCCACCAAGAAAATATTAAATCGCACAACACTTATTCACAACAGCCATTCAAAAATGATAGTTTCCCCTACGATAATTAATTGAAAGTATCTTGAAATTTTTTAAGGTCTTAAAATTGATAAGACAATGAGATGAGGTTAGAAATATTTGGATACTGATATAGAGATGAAATATGGGAGCACCTCACTTTTCTATCTCTCCATATACTATGATGTTTTGAATTTATATATATATATATATATATATATATGCTTCTTTTTATTCTTTAACTTTTACATGAAAGATTTTTCTGTTTTTATTTATTTTTTACTTTTTTGAGTTTTCTTTGAAAGTACCAAAGAGAAAAGGTAAATTTAAACAAAATGATATTGAAAGGAAACAAATTAAAAGAAAAAATATTTATAAAATTGGATTTTTTTCAGATTTAGCATGTGAAGATAAAAATAAAAAAATTTGATTGAAAGTAATTATAAAGTGGAGTTCGCATATTGGTTCTGTTGATTTATTTTTTTCAGTTTTACATTTCTTTCATCCTTAAAATTTTTACTTAATTTATATATAAAATAAAATATTCTTGATTGTTTACCTTTTCAAATATGTTTTTCCTTGCAAATGAAATCTTAAAAAAAAATTACCCATATTGAATCAGGCTCGTCAAGTCAACCCAAATCAAATCGAGTTCGTTCAAGTCGACCCAGAATTGGATCAAGCCCGCCCCGAACCTGATCGAGCCTGTTGAATCATCCATAAAGGATCATGCCCGTCAAAACCATCTCATACCAATCGGGTCGAATTGTATCAGATTGGGGTTGTCAAGGCGTCTTGGATCAGACCAAATTGAATCAGGCTCATCAAGTTGACTCAGACCAGATCAGGCTCGACTCAGATTGGATTTGTCGAGCTGGCCCAGATCAAATTGAACCCAAAACAAAACAAAAAATAGATTATTGAGGACCAAAATCAAACTAAAATAAATTAAATCAATACATATATTGAAGCGTATTGAGATTAGAATTGATAAAGTGCAAATGAACATAATTCATGGGTTGACTTTGTGGGTCAATTTTTATCCAATTCATCTTCACTCATAAAATCAATACATATATTGAAGTGTATAAAATAAGTTAAATCAATACATGGGTTGATTTTGTGGGTATTGAGATTAGAATCGATACATATATTGAAGTGTATTGAGATTAGAATTGATAAAGTGCAAATGAACATAATTCATGGGTTGACTTTGTGGGTAGAGGTTTTTGATTGATTTTGCCGCCTCTACTTAAAAACACTAAAATATTTTATCCATTAATATCACAATTAACATTCTTACCCAATAAAAAAAAAGATCACAATTAACATAATAAAAAAAAGACAAAAATACTCTTGCTACCCTTAAAGTATGCAATCATTTTTAGTCATATCCCCAAAGTATTTTTGAGTCAATTATACCTCCAATCTTTACTTTGTTATATCAATTCCATGTACCTCCAATCTTTTCTTTTTTGGGTCAATAGCAGTGTTGTTAAAATCAGACCGGACTAGACGGTCCGACCGGTTCAACCATCAACCAACTACTAGAACTAGTTGGTTCAACCTAAAAACTAAATTAGTAGTTAGACCGGATTTAACTGTTCAGAACCATATTTGAACTGAGAGTCCAGCCGCTAAACCGACGGTCCAACCGCCCACCATTTTTTTTAATAATTTCATATTTTAACTTTTAAATAAGAAAATTAATGAAATCATATCTAAAGCTCACTTAATTTATTTTATTTTATAAAAAAATTGTTTGATTTGTATAAAATTTATTACATTTATAAACCTATTTATATTTTATAGATATTAAAAGTAATTAATATTTATTATTTATTACATTATCTGGTTCAACCGGTTAAACCGATTAAACTGTGAACTGAACACTTGTCTGAGTCATTGAACAGTTTGATCCTGACAACATTGGTCAACTATATCCCTAAATTGAGGGGTATTTAGGGATACAATTGACTCAAATATGAAACATTAGGGATATAATTGACTTAAAAAAAATTTTGAAGTATAACTGAAAGTCTGAAACTGACCTCATACTTTAGGGATACAATTGACCAAAAAAAAATTTGGGGAGACAACTAAAAATAACCGCATACCTTGGGGGATACCAATAGTAATTTGGACACTAAAATATCTTAACCATTAATATATCACAATTAACATTCTTACCAAACAAAAGAAGGAGAAGATCACAATTAACATAATCTATAAAGAAAGAAATCCTAAACAATTAACTTGCATTAAATGTCACAATTATTGTCAATTTAAGGCGTAATTAATTGTAGGTTCAATATAATGGTGAGAAAATTGACAAGAAACCACACAAACACAATCCTTCAAGTTCATATATACATGAATGTTATGGAAATACCAAGGTTTTGTGCTTTATGCCTCCTAATCACTGTAGTTTATGTCAGCCCTATCCTCTGTGCAAGAGGATATACTTCATCAATTGAAAATAGCTTGGAGCCAAATCAAGAGCGCAATAATATTGTGAAGACTATCAAGGTATGTACCTATCATGCCACAACAACAATTCGTTTGTCAACATTCCACATATCCTTTAGATACTAAAACTATTGTGTGTGTGTGTTTTTTTTTTCTAATTTGGTGAAATATAATTATGAAATCATCACAACTTACAGACTGAATATGGGGACATCTATGACTGCGTGGGACTATACAAACAGCCTGCATTTGATAATCCTTTGCTCAAGCATCACAAAATCCAGGTCTCTTAATTACTTCCATCCAATTTTTTTCTTTTTTTTTTTTTGTTTTTCCGTTTGCCTATTTGGTATTTGGTATCTGAAGCTTTAGTCTGACTAATCTGACTATAAATATAGATGAAACCAAGTTTTGCTCCGAAAAACAAAGTGTGGGAGAAAAACTCTTCAAGCAGCAATTCAGTATCATTTGAGTTGAAAGAAGCTTGTCCATCAGAAACAGTGCCTATTCGTAGGGTAACACAAGAGGAAAAACAAAGAGCTGAAGCTGCTTTTCTTCAACATTCTCAACTTTTTTCTTCTTCATCACCTCAAAATGATGGTTTTGTAACATCTACTGTGAGTAATATAATAATGCTAGCTAGCTCTTGAATTGATAATCATACCCACACACACATATACATATAAATAGTTTTGTTGCATATATCATTTTTATTATTAACAATTTAATTAGTTTGCAGGAGTTGCCACAAATTTTCCAGCTGGAGGAATTCATGGAGCTGGAGGGCTTGTGAGTACACACAATCCCACTGTTGACTTGCAACAAACTAGTGGTTCTGTAATTTCAATCGATTATGGACATGAAGACAAATTTGCTACAATACGCGTTGGATGGATGGTAATAATTAATTAATCATGTTTTAATATATACAAAGCCATTATTAATAATCTGGTTAATGCATGAGATTAATTCTCAAGTTTGTTTTAATTTGTCTTGCTTAATTAATTTCCAGGTCTATCCTAATCTATATCAAGGTGACACCCACACTCGTCTCTATTCACTTTGGAGTGTATGTATTAATTATATTGTATATATTATGTCAAAAACTTGTTAATTACTTTATGACTAAACTAATATTTTAGTCCCTAAATTATATGGTTATTGTCATTTTAGTTCTTACTTTTTTGAAATATTTGGTTTAGTCTCAGATTTTTTGACTCGTCGCAAATTAATCCTTCCATTAATAACACTCTGTCATGATACAACGAAATCCCTTGAATGTCTAAATTATAGAGTCAAAAATTTTTGAGGACTTGACCAAACATTTCAAAAGTCTAAGAACTGAAACAACAATGACTTTATAATTTAAGGACTGAATTGATAGTTTAGTTGTTAGTTTATAAATCTAGCTAGAGATGCTAACAAGAGAGAAGCTCTTACCTTAATTAATCTTTTCTTTGTCCATGTATATATATATATAGCAACACAGTAATGGTGGAGCAAAAAGTGGTTGCTTCAACACATATTGTGCAGGTTTTGTTCAAACAAATCCTAAGATAGCACTTGATATGGTGATTGACCCAGTCTCACCTCCTCAAGGGCAACAACGTTACATATCTCAAGAACTGGAAAGGGTACCTTATTTATTTTTTTGTTAAAATCTATCGTGTCTATCTTGAAAAATTAGGCCAAATTTCATTTTAGTTTTAAAAATCTTATATGTTATGAAAAAAAATTATATATATATATATATTAACGTTAAAAAAGTACCATTAATTATAAATTTGGTTCCTTTTAGAAATATATTACATTTTCAAAAAATAAATGAAATTTGATCCAAACTTTTAAAATAAAATAGGGCAAAAGCATCTTTTTTATCTGCAAACTTTAGATCAATTTCAATTTCAACCCAGTGTTTGTTGATTGTCAATTTTGTCTATGAAGTTTCACATTTTGGTCGATTTTATCAATTGTCTTTACTTTAACTAAATATTAATGACAAATCTAACTAATAACATATCATATAAAATTGATAGAAAAAAAAATTCAAATTCTAACTCATATTAAAAAATATGATGAATTTTATTGTTAATTTTTTTTGAAAAAAATTAGTCAAAAGATAAAATCAATCAAAAGATAAAACTTTTTGTACAAAGTTTACTGTAAACAAATATTGGGGACAAAATAAAAAAACTGTAAAGTTCATAGACGAAAAGGATGCTTTTGTGAATAAAAAAGTGTGCTGGCGGCCTTTCTTTCTTTCTTTCTTTTTATTTCTTTAGAGAAGAAATCTCAAAAACATATTCATTGTTGTGATGTAAAATGCAGGATTCAAATACAGGAAATTGGTGGTACCATTTTGGGGATAATAAGGATCCAGTAGGGTATTGGCCACCTCAACTTTTCACAGAGTTGAAGAATGGTGGTGAGAGAGCAGGATGGGGAGGAATGGTAGTTAGCTATAATGCACAAAATTTTCCTGATATGGGAAGTGGCCAAACAGACGATACTAATGGATGTCATTTCAAAGAAATTACAGGTGTAAACATAGAATCAGATACAAATACAAAATTATTGAAATTGAAGAATAATAATAATAATGGCTCTGAAACTAATTCGCATATTCCCATATCAATAATTGAAACTAATTGTTACAAGGTTGGTGGTGACGTCCATCAAATGCAACCATCTTGGGGTTTAAACTTTTGGTTTGGAGGCAAAGGTGGGAGTGTAGACCAATGTATACATTGATGATGATAATAAAGATATGTGCAACAATCAATGTGTTCACATCTTTTTGAGACTTTAATTGTGCAACTTTTCAATTGTGTGGTCTTGAAATTGTCATGAGCATATTTTGCAATATATAACAACAAAAATATACATGCCCCTAAAGACAATGAGTTGAGCATCATTAACCGAAAGAATAAGATAAAAGGCTCAACAATCTTGCTTTTTGAGAGCCAATAACTTTTTCTAAAAGGTTTGTTCCAAAAACTTTTTCTAATCTATAAAAGAACACACAAATATTCCTTGAATAACAAGAGTTGGAAGTGCTGTGGATTATTTTTTTAATCGATCTTACATCTGTAATATTCCATATATATATATATATATATATATCTAATAATCATTGTCGTATCGATCAAGTGTAGGAATTTTTAATATCATATTATCTTAGAGTGCATTTGGTACATTGTGATCTCAGATATCATAGTATCTTAAATTTCATGATATGTGATACTATAATATAAAATACGTATAGTATTTACAATACCAACGTTTGGTATGACAAAATATTTAATATATTTGATATGTGAGATCCATATAGTGATATTTTCTATTGAATCACATCTATACACATCTTAAATATATATATATATATTCAAAATAAATATATAAATACTTTTTTTTAAAAAAATATATTTATTTATATTTCTATACTAAAAAAAATTATTTTATGATATTGATAAATTTTTTTGAACCAAATTATAATATTGATAAATGGTTAAATTATAATAATATAATAAAGAGTAATTTCAATAAAAAATTGTCTAAATAAAATATCATCAACAAATTGCCTAAATAAATAGCTTAAAATTAACAAAAACAAAGACTAAATAGGTTGGGTTGGGTTGACCTTGTGGTTCTTTTTTTATCCAATCCAACTTGACTCATTATTTAAATAGGGCCAAATTTCATTTTAGTTTTAAAAATCTTATATGTTATGATAATATATATATATATATATATATATATATTAACGTCGAAAAAGTACCATTAATATTTGAAAACTTAGTTCCTTTTAGAAATATATTACATTTTTAAAAGATAAATGAAATTTGATCCAAACTTTTAAAATGAAATAGAGCAAAAGCATCTTTTTCGTCTGCGAACTTTAAATCAATTTTCAATTTCATCCCAATTTGTTGATTGTCAATTTTGTCTGCAAAGTTTCACATTTTAGTTAATTTTATCAATTGTCTTTACTTTAGCTAAATATTAACGACAATTTCTACGTAACTAATGACATATATAATGTAAAATTGATAGAAAAAGAAACTCAAATTCTAAATCAGATTAAAAAATATGATGAATTTTATCATTTCAAAAAATTAGTCCAAGGATAAAATCGATCAAAACATAAAATTTTGTGGACAAAATTGACAATAAACAAATATTGGGGACAAAATTGAAAAACATGTAAAGTTTGAGAACGAAAAGGATACTTTTGCCAATAAAATAGTGTGCTGGCCTGTCCTTCGAATTCTTCCTTTCTTTCTTTCTTTCTTTTTCTTTCTTTAGAGAAGGAATCTCAAAAACATATTCTTTTTTTTTTTGGTAAAAAAAAATGCAGGATTCTAATACAGGAAATTGGTGGTACCGTTTTGGGGAGAATAAGGATCCAGTAGGGTATTGGCCACCTGAACTTTTCAGAGAGTTGAAGCATGGTGCTCAAAGAGCACGATTGGGAGGATTGGTAGTTAGCTATAATGCACCAAATTTTCCTGATATGGGAAGTGGCCAAACAGACGATACTAATGGATGTCATTTCAAAGAAATTACAGGTGTAAACATAGAATCAGATAAAAATACAAAATTATTGAAATTGAAGAATAATAATAATAATGGCTCTGAAACTAATTCGCATATTCCCATATCAATAAGTGAAACTAATTGTTACAAGGTTGGTGGTGACGTCCATCAAATGCAACCATCTTGGGGTTTAAACTTTTGGTTTGGAGGCAAAGGTGGGAATGTAGACCATTGTATACATTAATGATGATAATAAAGATATGTGCAACAATCAATGTGTTCACATCTTTTTGAGACTTTAATTGTGCAATTTTTCAATTGTGTGGTTTTGAAATTGTCATGAGCAACGAAAATATGCATGCCCCTAAAGACAATGAGTTGAGCATCAATGGACTACCCGGGCCCAAGCCCATAAGACAATATCCACTAACGAATAAAAGACACTTGGGCTTAAAATAAACCTACCCATTAAAATACCCAAATTGATTGGGTAGCCCAATCAATACCCAAAGACTACTTGACACTACCCATCCAAGTGATCCAACTTAGTCCCTAATTTGGTTTCCGTCGTCGCTTCCTTCTCTATTTCTCGTTCCAAGTCTTTGTGTCGCTTCTTTCTCGGCTTCTCATTCCAAGTCTCTGTGGTCGCCTCCCTCTCTGGTTCTCGTTCCAAGTCTCAGTCGCTGACTCGCTTCTCGTTCTAATTAGGTACTCGTCCTTCCCTCTCTCTTCTTATTCTACAATCTGAAATGTAAACTGTTGTGAGATTCAGTAGAAGCCAATTGTGAAAGTTTTTTAAGATCGGTCACTGATTTTGCTTTTTGTTTTGATTTTTAGTAGTAAAAGTGAGTGGGTTTTGTTGTTTGTTATTATGTTGGTGAAGCCGATAGAGATAGGTAGAGCTTGAAGGAGAAAGGAATTAAGGGTTGGAATTAAGCCGATAGAGATAGTAAGTGGTTTTGATTTTGTTGTTTCCTGTTCTTATAGGTTTGCCAATTTTCCTGTACCCAGTGACAAGAAGTCATATATGTATGGATCGATGTGTGTATATATATAGTTATATAGTAGATGAGAAGTCAAAGAAGTCAAAGAAAAAGAAATTAACGGATGATATTGAATTTATATTACTAGTATAGTGTAGATGAGAAGGCATTTGGCATTGGAATATTGGAGTTACGATTGGAGATAGTAACTAGTGTGTACGTTGATAATGAGATTCATGGGTAGAGGGAAGGAGGAAATTAAAGATTTCGTTGGAAATTAAAGAAATTAAAGTTTGATTTCTTTGTTTCATACCATTTGTTGTTCTTCCTTCTATTAAAGATGGTTTTTAAGAACAAAAATATAGTTTGAGGACTAAAATGAAAGAAAAAATAATTTGAGGACCAAAACAAAAAAATAATTTGTGGACCAAAACAAAAAAATAATTTGAGGATCAAAATGAAACTAAAAATAATTTGAGGACCAAAATAAAATAAAAATTAGTTTGACGACCAAAATGAAACAAAAATAGTTTTAGAATCAAAAGAAGCAAAGATTAGTTTGAGGACCAAAATAAAACAAAAAATAGTTTGAGAATCAAAAGAAACAAAGATTAGTTTGAGGACCAAAATAATCCCTTAATTTAAGGACCAAAACAGAACAAAAATTAACTTAAGGACCAAAATGAAATTAACCTTAGTTTGAAGACCATAATGACTATTTAAGTTTAAAAGTGTTACAAAAAAAAATATAAATTTGGGCTACCCAAGCCCAAACCCATGGGCTTAGGTATATACTTGGCCCATTATAATGGGTACAATTTTATTTGGGCTTGAACCTAGTCCAAACCCATATACATAAAAAGCCCATGGGCTTGAGCTTGGGTAGCCCAAGCCCAGCCCATGAGCAAGTCTGAGCATCATTAACCGAAAAGAGACAACGATAAAAGGGTCGACAATATGGCTTTTTGGGAGCCAATATATTTTTATCTAAAAGGCTTGTTCCAAATTTTTTCTTCGATCTATAAGATAACGTATAAATATTCCTTAAATATCAAGAGTTGCGAAGTGGTGTAGATTAGTTTCTTAATCGATCTTACATCTATAATATGACATATATCAATTAATCATTGTCATATCATATAATTGTTGGAATTATAAATATCATATCATCTTAGAGTACATTTAATTTATTATGATGTCTGATGTTATAGTATCCTAAATATCGTGACATGTGATACTATCATGTAAGATACGTATGATATTAACAATATTAATGTTTGGTACATTAATAAGTAGATATTTGATATATTAAAGAATTAAGATGTATTTTCTATTGAATAACCTCGTCACATCTTCTTTAAACTTCTATGGTTACTCCTATTTACATCTTAAAAAGATATATAGATATTTTAAAAATAAATATATAAATATTTTTTTAAAATATATTTATTTATATTTTTATACTAAAAAAGATTATTTTATAATAATGATAAATAATTAAATTATAATAATATAATAAAGAGTAATTTTAATATAAATTAAAATTGTCTAAATAAAATATCAACAACAAATTGCCTAAACTAAATAAATAGCATATATATTAACAAAAACAAAGACTAAATTTTGACACTATATTAGAAAAAAAAAATCAACAAAAAAAGATAAAACTAAAATTTTTATTAAAAAATTCATTTTCCAATTCTATGATATGAGATCACATAATTTTTTTGTTGTTATGTTATCTCACACTTTTTGCTGTTATGTGATAATAGGATGTTATCTTAAATGTCGACGTATTACAATATTATAATGTTACCAAACATCAGACATTCAATACATATGATGAATATAAAACCGCAACCTACCAAATGCACCCATATAATATACTAGGGGCTTATGTATGTAAAATAAATAAGGGACTAAATTGTTAACTTAGTAATGAAAGAGAGACTAAATAGTAAATTTTCTTTTATTTTTAATTTCATAAACTATAGTTTTAAACATGGACGACCAAAAAGGGGTGGAGCCATATAATATTAGATATAATTTACTCATATCTTACCTACTAAGATCACTCATATGGAAGTAGATCTTTTGTACTCTATCATTTTTGTGCATTTTAGAAATAAAGAAAGAGTTGAAAGAAGAAAGTATGGGCCCTACAAAATAATAAATATGTGGGACCTATACTTTTTCTCTCTACATTTTTTTATATATGTCTAAATTTTTTTTTTGAGCAAAATATATGTCTAAATTAAAATGTACGTACTAAAAATGTAAAAGATCTGGATCCTCACCCATTTATACTAATATAATCCTAAACAATTAATGCCCATACTAACATATGTAATCTTAAACAATTAATGCCCATACTAACATATATAATCCTAAACAATTAATATATAATGGTGAGAAAATTAACAAGAAACCACACAATCAACAATTAATACATTTGAACGCTACATTTAAATTCAACTAATGTAAAAAGAAAGTAATCCAAAACAATTAACTAGCATTAAATGTCAAACTTATTGTGAATTTAAGGCTTACACTAATTGTAGGTTCAATATAATGGTGAGAAAATTAACAAGAAACCACACACACACGTACACAATCCTTCAAGTTATGGAAATACCAAGGTTTTGTGCTTTATGCCTCCTAATCACCGTAGTTTATGTCACCCCTATCCTCTGTGCAAGAGGATATACTTCATCAACAGAAAATAGCTTGGAGCCAAATCAAGAGCGCAATAATATTGTGAAGACTATCAAGGTATGTACCTATCAAGCCACAACAATAATTCATTTTTCAACTTTCCATATATCCTTTAGATACTAAAACTATTTTTTTTTTAATTTGGTGAGATATAATTATGAAATCAAAACTTGCAGACTGAATATGGGGATATCTATGACTGCGTGGGACTTTACAAACAGCCGGCATTTGATAATCCTTTGCTCAAGCATCACAAAATCCAGGTCTCTTTATAATTCCATCCTTTTTTTTTCTTTTTGTAAGATGAGGTCAATTTCCATCTTTAATTTATTATTGATCAGTGTCTATCTCTTCTATAATGACGTTGATCTTTTTAATATATTCCCTCCGGTTCACAATATTTGTCATAATTTTGAAGATTTTTATGTTTCAAAATATCTAATGTTTTACAAAATAAAAAAAACATTAATTTTTTTTTACAATTTTATCCCTACCTATTCTCTCTTAATAATGAATATCCTTTGAAAATATAAGAAAGAAAAAATAAGGGTAATATAGTCTTTTTATTCTAGATTTTTCTAAGTTTAAGGCGAATTATTAATTTTTTTGGTCTATGTGCACCTATCAAATTACAGACTGAACCCGAGGGAGTACTATTTATGTTTTAAAATAAATTATTATATAATTTTTAAAATCATTTACTTAGTCAAAAATATCTTTTTAGCCTTCAAACTTTATATTAATTTTTAATTTTTTTCAATTTAATCCTTAAAACTACACATTTTGATTAATTTTGTCTGTTAATCTAACTTTATCCAATAAATTAACAATAAATACATGGTGATTTTCAATTTAAATCGAGATTTATTTATCTTTTTCGTCCAACAATAATACAACTCTCTACATTATGTCATAAGCCATGGTTGACTTTATATAAAAGTCAATAAAAATGTGGAAATTTTGTAACAAAATTGACAATAAACAAACTATGACGACAAAATTAAAAATTGACGTAAGTTTGAACACTAAAAAATACTTTTGTCATGTGTCAATTGTAGCGTTCAAAGTAAACCCTAATTAATTCCCAAAATCTATAATGATTGGCGTGTCGACACTCATTGTTTGAATTTAACCATTCATCAACTTGTGGGAGATAAGGAAATTGGGAATTCAGAGCCATATTAAGAATCCTACGTACTATTTTTCATGGAAAACAAGCAGAAGTTAATTAATTATTATATCTAATAATTGCGCATTAAATTAATCATAAAAATCTTATTGCTTACATTGTTGTGCTTTTGCATTCCACTCTTATTGTTTTGCATAACTAAAAAACATGTGAAATATGTATAGATGAAACCAAGTTTTACTCCGAAAAACAAAGTGTGGGAGAAAAACTCTTCATCATTTGGGTTGAAAGAAGCTTGTCCATCAGGAACAATGCCTATTCGCAGAGTAACACAAGAGGAAAAACTAAGAGCTGAAACTGCTTTTCTTCAACATTCTCAACTTTTTTCTTCTTCATCACCTCAAAATGATGATAATGTAGCAGTTGCTGTGAGTAATATAATAATGCCAGCTAGCTCTTGAAGTTATAGTCACACCGACACACACATACTCATACATATATATAAATAGTTTTGTTACATATATCATTTTTATTAGTAACTTGTATTGTTCTTAATTAGTTTGCAGGAGTTACCACTGATTTTCCAGCTGGAGAGGCAGTTTTTCGAGCTGGAGGGCTTGTGAGTACACACAATCCTAATGTTGACTTGCAACAAGTTAGTGGTTCAATAATTTCAATGGAATATGGACATGGAGACAAATTTGCTACTATACGCGTTGGATGGATGGTAATAATTAATTAATCATGTTTTAATATATACAAAGCCATTATTAATAATCTTGTTAATGCATGAGATTAATTCTCAAGTTTGTTTTGATTAATTTCCAGGTCTATCCTAGTATATATACTGGTGACACCCACACTCGTCTCTATTCACTTTGGAGTGTACGTATGTATTAATTGTATATATTAATTATGTCAAACTTGTTAATTCTTTATGAGTAAACTAATATTTTAGTCCCTAAATTATATGGTTATTGTCATTTTAGTTCTTAGTTTTTTGGAAATATTTGGTTTTGACTCATTGCAAATTAATCATTCCATTAACTCACTATCATGATGCAGCCGAATCCCTCGAATGGCTAAATTACTTGGAGTCAAGAATTTTTGAGTCCTTTAAACATTTCAAAAGTCTAAGAACTGAATTAACAATGACTTTATAATTTAAGGACTCAATTGATAGTTTAGTCGTTAGTTTATATATCTAGCTTTAGTGATACTAATAACAAGTAGAGAAGTTCTTACCGTTAATTTCTCTTTTCTTTGTCGTCCATGTATATATATATATATATAGCAACACAGTGATGGTGGAGTAGAACGTGGTTGCTTCAACACCTATTGTTCAGGTTTTATTCAAACAAATCCCAATATAGCACTTGATATGGTGATTGACCCAGTCTCAGATCCTCAAGGGCAACAACGTTTCATAACTCTAGAAGTGGAATGGGTACCTTATTTTATTTTATTTTTGTTAATATCTATGGTGTCTTAAGAATTTGGGTCAAAATTTTATTTTAGTTTTAAAAATTTTATATGTTATGGAAAAAAAAAATTATAANAGTACAATATTATTTGACAGATTCAAAAAGTAATTATCGTATTTTCAGTATGAAAATTAATCTAAAATAAAAATATTAGCTTTTCTAGTGAGTGTGTAACAGCAACATTTTAAATTTTTGTTTTGAAGCAACAGCTGTAGTTAAATACTTAAATGTAATAAGAAAAACAATTAATTGATAAAAAAAAATAGGGTAAATTACACTTTGGTACCCTGTGGTTTGACCCTATTTCACTTTGGTACCCTGTGGTTTGAAACTTGANCTTTGGAGCTATTTTGTAATTTTAACCATAAGAAATTTTGCAAAAATTACATACTGACCCCAAATTTTTTTTAAAGTTTTCATTTTAGTCCCTAGATAATATGTATCCAGGGACCTATTTGTAATTTTTTGATAAAAATATGATAAAGTTTATCATTAATTAAAATAAGTTAGTCAAATGATAAAATCTAATAAAATGTGAAACTTTTGGGATAAAGTTGACAATATAATAAACAAACATTGGAGATAAAATTGAAAATTGTACTAAAGTTTGAAAACTAAAATTGGTGCTTTTACCAATATAGAATATTGTGCTGGCCTGTCTTTCTTTCTTTCTTTCTTTAGAGAAGGAATGGTCTCAAAAACACATTCATTGTTGTGGTGTAAAATGCAGGATGCAGATACAGAAAATTGGTGGTACCATTTTGGGGAGAAAAAGGATCCAGTAGGGTATTGGCCACCTGAACTTTTCACAGAGTTGAAGCATGGTGCTCAAAGAGCAGGATGGGGAGGATTGGTAGGCAGCAATAATTCACAAAATTTTCCTGATATGGGAAGTGGCCTAATGGATGATACTAATGGATGTCATTTCAAAGAAGTTAGAGGTCTAGTATACAAAAAATCAAATACAAATACAACATTATTGAAATTGAGTAATAATAATAATAATAATAATAATCCTATATCAATAACTGAAACTAACTGTTACAAGGTTGGAGGTGTACTCTCTGATGTGGGAGTAAACTTTTGGTTTGGAGGCAAAGGTGGGAGTGTAGATCAATGCAGGAACTAGATTCCTATATTCATGTTGATAATAAAGATCTGTGCAACTTAACAATTAAACAATGTGGTCTCATATTTTTGAGACTTGTGTGTGGTCTTGACGTCTTATTTTGAAAGTCAATAATTATTTCTCAAAGATGTCATTATATATAAGTCATATATATATATAGATAAAAAAAAACTGTTCCAAATTTTTCTAACATCATGTGATATGCGCAATTTAATTAGATGTATATTGAGAGATACATGCTCTCCAATATATAAAAGAAAAAAAAAAACTTAAAATAAATAGAGTACTCATGTTAGTGACACTTGACCCAATCCTGTTAACTACTTGTGGAATGCAAACCCATGCCATGATCCTCTTTTGCTAATGGTAAAAAATATGCTACACAAATGAAAGTTTTTAAGATTTTACTATAAAAAACTCTAGTGTTGAAGAACCTAGTTTTTTTGTCCCTTAGATCAAAGTTTAAAATAATTGAGATTGATGAAATTTTATTATCCCAATAAAATTGTCATTTATGTTAATTTAAGGGATAAAAAGTTAAGTGCCTCCACTATAGAGTTTTTTTACACCAAAGCCCACCTGGGATCCTCACATGGAAATAGTCCTAACCACAAACCATTGTTTTTTTTAATATTCAATCTTGTCATGTCAAACAATTCAAGTGATATTTCTTGAATTGTTTGACATAAGTGATATTTCTTGAATTGTTTGACATTTTTTTCTGACAAAAAAGAATGTCAAACAATTCAAGAAATATCACTTATGATTTTACAAGAAAAGAGTCCTCACCAAATTTGTTAAAAGAATTTTGGAATTAAAAAATTTAGAAAATTGATTTTACAAAGTTTCTTTTAAAAAAAAATATGATAAGATAAGACAAACAAGTTAGAAAAACTGATGGTGAATTCGAAAAATAAAATTGAGTCGTACGGAATATATTAGACACTCGTTAACACTTATGCAAATTTAAACGTAGCTTTAAAATTATCTTAATCATCCTTAAACAAACACATTTAACACTCACAAAAAAACAAAAAATAAAATTAGGTAAATTCAAAGAAGATGAAATCGAAAGGAACCAAACTAAAGAAAAATTCCTTACAAGATTAGATTTGACTTAGATGAAAAATTTAAAGCCTGTGAATTTGATGAAGATATCAAAATTCAAAGTAACATTAAAGTTTAATTGTGAAAAAAAAAGTAACAATAAAGTTGAGTTGGCATCATAAAGTTGATTTTAATTGTGAATTATTTTATGTTTTATTTCTTAATTTCTTTTTTCAAATTTTGACTTCTCACATTTGTTGAGAATTGGATCAGTTTGGTTGTCATGCTTTTTATTTTTATTTTCATTGAAAATAAAAAATAAAAATATGTTTTGTATAATTTTTTTGAAAATATTTTAGTGAAATAGGCTGAAAACAAAAAAGTCAAAACATAAAAAAGACATTTTCAAATTTCAAAAAATAAGGTTGTGATATTTTGTAACTTTACAAAGAAATAAACTATTCAATCATGTTAATATTATCATTTAGTAATAATCGAACTTAAAGAAACATAAAAAAATTATTCAAGTTAACATAATTTAAATATGAATAAGAATTATTTTTTGATTTTATAAAATAAACATATTTTTTAAATATTGAAAATGTAGAAATAAAAATAGAATTTTAAATATAAAAATAAAAAATATATATTTTAATTAAACCAAAGTACCAAACGCACTTTAAAAACATTTCTTTTGAAATATGCTTCCTGGCAAATGAAATCTTACAAGACTCTAAAATATAAGGAAAAGATATGACGAAGAAAATAGACTTTTTATAGATATGTGCCAACAAAAAACTCAAGAGGAAATAAAAACCAAATTAAGCTTTTTTT
Organism: Chamaecrista fasciculata; assembly: GCA_003254925.1. Classification (NCBI taxonomy): domain Eukaryota; kingdom Viridiplantae; phylum Streptophyta; class Magnoliopsida; order Fabales; family Fabaceae; genus Chamaecrista; species Chamaecrista fasciculata. The sequence goes on along the minus strand of QANZ01040479.1, from coordinate 151,207 downwards.
TCTCTTTCTTATATATATATATATATATATAATATTAGAGTATTTAAAAAATGGTCTATTCATATTTATAATTTAGTTTTTTATGATTATAAAAGTAATTTACTAGATTTGACCATATGGATTGATTTTGAAATCCTAGTCATATCTTATTCATTAATTGTAAACAATTAACAAGCATTATTTGGACATTAATTGCTGCCATTAAGTGTCACAATGATAGTTAATGTAAAAAGAAAGAAATCCTAAACAATTAACTAGCATTAAATGTCAAATTTATTGTGAATTTAAGGCTTACATTAATTGTAGGTTCAATATAATGGTGAGAAAATTAACAAAAGAGAAGAAACCACACACACACGTACACAAACAATCCTTCAAGTTATGGAAATACCAAGGTTTTGTGCTTTATGCCTCCTAATCACCGTAGTTTATGTCACCCCTATCCTCTGTGCAAGAGGATATACTTCATCAACAGAAAATAGCTTGGAGCCAAATCAAGAGCGCAATAATATTGTGAAGACTATCAAGGTATGGATATGTACCTATCAAGCCACGGCAATTCATTTTCAACTTTCCATATATCATTTAGATACTAAAACTATTGTGTATGTTTTTTTTTTCCTTTGTAAAATAATCATGAAATGACAACTTACAGACTGAATATGGGGACATCTATGACTGCGTGGGACTATACAAACAGCCTGCATTTGATAATCCTTTGCTCAAGCATCACAAAATCCAGGTCTCTTAATTACTTCCATCCAATTTTTTCTTTTCTTTTTTTTTTTTTCATTTCTCTGTTTGCCTATCTGGTATCTAAAGCTTTGTCTTGACTAATCCGAATATAAAATATTTATAGATGAAACCAAGTTTTGCTCCGAAAAACGAAGTGTGGGAAAAAAACTCTTCAAGCATCAATTCGTTATCATTTGGGTTGAAAGAAGCTTGTCCATCAGGAACAGTGCCTATTCGTAGGGTAACACAAGAGGAAAAACTAAGAGCTGAAGCTGCTTTTCTTCAACGTTCTCAACTTTTTTCTGCTTCATCACCTCAAAATGATGGTCAAGCATTGGCTGTGAGTATTAATGCTAGCTAGCTCTTGATCAATTAATACCTTCAATGAAGTGATGGTCACACACATATATATATATGGGCTAGGACTTCATTAATTTGGTCCCTAATGTTTTACTTGATCTAAATTCTGTTTTGGTTCTTAATATTTTTTCTATACCATTTTAGTCCTTAATATTTTTCAAGAGTTCGGTTTTGGTTCTTATTGTTTCTTAATAAGTTAACGTTCAACCATTTGTCTCTAATTATTGAATATGGTCATATCTATCTCGTTGAGTTCAAATGCAATGAAAATCGAAGCAACAAGCTACTCTTGATCAGTTTTTTCTCTACTCAGATGGGGTCATTATTGATAAAACGAGAGTAAATTGGTCAGAAAGTAGGCCCCTCGTTTCATGAAAGTGGTCATATTTATCTCGTTTTAAGTCTAAGTGTAACAAAATAGAAGCTATGGGTCACTTTTGATTAGTTTTTTTTTTCTGTTCAGTTGAGAACATCAACAAATGAGAGGTCAAATAATACTCTAAAAGTGAATTTAGTCAAAAAACATCAAGACTAAATTTAATTGAGGGTTATTATTTGACCTCGTTTGTCGATGACTCTAATTGGGTAGAAAAAGAAATCATTAAGAGTAATCCAAAGGTCTAATTTTGTCGCATTCAAACGTAAAACAAGATAGATATGATCAACTTTATGAAACAAGAAACTCATTTTCGAGCCCAATTTTGGGTCTGATTTAATCTCGTTTGCTGAGGATTCTTATTGGAAAGAGAAAGAATTTATCAAGAGTAATTCGTAACTTCAATTTGTTGCTTTTGAATTTGAAACGAGAGAGATATAATTATATTTAGTAGTTATTATATGGACCAAAATAAAACTGTTGAGAAACATTAAGGACCAAAATAAAACAAAAAAAAATATTAGGGACCAAATGAGGTTTTGACCTATATATATGTATAGTTTTGTTGCATGATTTTGATATTTTTTTATTATTGTATCTCAGTTTGCAGGAGCTGCCTCTAGATTTACACGTGGCGCAGTCGAAGTTCATGGAGCTGGAGGGTCTGTGAGTGTACACAATCCTGCTGTTGACATGCAACAAGTTAGTGGTTCTGTAATTGCAGTTGAATATGGAGATAATGACGACGAGTTTGCTACTATACGCGTTGGATGGGTGGTAATATTTTTAATTATTTAATTATTCATGTTTTAATAATCTGGTTAATTAATGCATGAGATTAATTCTCAACTTTGTCTTAATTTCTTTTGATTTTTTTTTTCCAGGTCGATCCTGGTACATATAATGGTGACACCCACACTCGTCTCTTTTCACTTTGGAGTGTATGTATTAATTAATAATTGCATATATATATATATACTAGGGGCTTGGCGTGCCCTAACGGGCACGCCAATATGCATGTAACGTTTGAATTGATTTAAAGTTGTAGATTATATTAAATTTTTATATTGATAAAAGAGTAAGTTTGGGACCAATTTGAGAAATTATACAAATATATAAGACTCATCTAAAATAAATAAAATATTTAGGACCAATTTGAAATTACCTCATATGGGAGAGTGAGTGGAGAGAGAGAGTGGTGACATTTTTTAATTTTTAATTGTTTTATGCATTTTTTAATTCATTTATTTTTTTAAATAAGTGGGGGGAGTGAGTGGGGAGAGAGAGTGGTGATTTTTTTTCTTTTTTAATTTTTTAATTCACTATTTTTGACCAACCATAAGGGGAGCCATATAATATAGTATAGATATAGATATCAATGCTAATTATTGTAAGTGTAAACTAGTATTTTAGTCCCTAAATTATATGATTATTATCATTTAATCCTTGATTTTTGGAAATATTTAGCTTAACCTCAATGAATTTATGACTTATTACAATTTATTCCCTCTATTAACGCACTATCAAGATACAACTCAATTTCTGGAAGACTAAATGAAAAATATCAAAAGTTTAAATTCTAAAATAGCAACGACTATATAATTTAGGGACTAAACTGATAGTTTACTCATCTCTTTATATATCTTGCTAGTGATGCTAATTACAAGAGAAGCTCTTACCTTAATTAATCTTTTCTTTGTCCATGTATATATATATAGCAACACAGTGATGGTGGAGCAAAAACTGGTTGCTTGAATACCTATTGTCCAGGTTTTGTTCAAACAAATCCCAACATACCACTTGATAGTGTGCTTGACCCAGTCTCAGTTCCTCATGGGCTACAGTATTACATATCTCAAGAACTGGAATGGGTACTTTTCCTTTTTTTTTTTTGGCCCTTTGATAGATTGACAAATCGATAATTTAGTCCATGAAAGATTTATATACACAATTTAATCTTTAAAATATTAAAAGGTATGATCTTTAATTAGTTTCTGAAGATTAATCAAAACAATATATAATAAACTTTGTTTCAATCTTTTAAGGACAAAATTATCAATTTAGTGATTTTTTAAGGACTGAATTGTTACTTTACTCTTCTTTTTAATATTTAATTTTTATTTGCCTTTAGAGAGGAATCTAAAAAACATATTGATTATTGTGGTGTGTTACAATACAATAATGCAGGATAGAGATACAGGAAATTGGTGGTATCGTTTGGGGCCAAAAAAGGAAGCATTAGGGTATTGGCCATCTGAGATTTTCAAAGTGTTGAATCATGGTGCTGCTCAAAAAGCAAGATTTGGAGGATTCGTAGTTAGCAATAATGCACAAATGTTTCCTGATATGGGAAGTGGAGAAACAGACGATGCTAATGGATGTCATTTCAAATCAATTACAGGTGTAAAACCCACAAATTCAGATACAAATACACCATTATTTTTGAAGTTGAAGAATAATACTAATAATGGCTCTGAAACTAATTGGCATATTCCCATAACAGTAGTTGAAACTAATTGTTACAAGGTTGGAGGTGACGTCCATCAAATGCAAGAATCTTGGGGTTTAGAATTTTGGTTTGGAGGCAAAGGTGGGACTGTAGATCAATGTAAAAACTAGATTCATATATTGCTGATCATAATAAAGATATGTGCAACAATTAATCAATGTGTTCACATCTTTTTCACTTACATCATTTTTCTATTTTTATTAATTTCCATCTAATTTTGTCATTGAATTAACTTTATTCTAGCGTCAATTTATTCATAATTGAGCTTTTATTGTTAATTGACATATTCCAATTTTGTCTTTATGGAGTTTCATATGGTTAAATGAAATTTAACTATATATTGTCAAGTCTGACTTCCAATTTATTCATCACTCTTCTTTTTCACATGTTATTCATCACTTTAATAATAAAAAAAGGGAGAGTTTCACCGACTAAAAACTAAAATTATGAAAAATTGATTCTACACTCGATTTGATTTTATTTGTTAACAATTTTAATGGACAAAAAATGATCTTTGAGAGTCATACATACCTTTAAACTCTTTGTATTCAAACTTAAAATTATAATAGAGATATGACTAACTTCAGTTATTTGACTATGAAACGAGTAGTCCATTTTTGAGACTCAATTTGATTTCGTTTGCTAACAGTTTCAACTCGATAGAGTAAGCATTCATAAAAACTAAAAAAAATAATACGTAGCTTAAAACTAGTTGCATTCAAAATTAAAATAAAAGATAATATTATATTCAATAATTTGGGATCAAAACAAAACTAAATATCAACATTTTAGAAAATTGAAATGAACCTAATTGGAAAAAAAAAAAAAGAATTGAAATGAACCTATGAACATAGGTTTAACTCCAATTTGAACATTCCACCTTTTATTTTAGGGAGTAAATTCTTTACTTTTTTTTTCGCATTTTGTGTACATTTTAGAGAAATAGAGAAAAAAATAAAGACAGAAAGTGTAGGTCCCACACATTAATTATTATATGATAGTCACATTTTCTCTTTCAATCTCTTATTTTATCTCTCTAAAATACACCAAAAAATATAAAAGAGAAAATGTAGAGGATTTGATTCCTTAGTTTTGATCGGACCAAACTAAATCGGACCGAACCAAACCGACCAATGAACGGTTTGGTTTGGCTAAAAATAAATCAAAATTAGATGGTTTAGTTCGGTTAACAATTTGAACATACAATTAACCGAACCGCTAATACTTATATATATATTTAACTTTTATTGGATTATATGTGACTGCATTTAATAAAAAAATTATTAATTTTTTTATAAAATCATTTAATTTTGATTAAAAGTGTGACTGCATTCAAAATTTAAGATAACATGATTAAAAGTATAATAAAATTAAATGATTTTTATAAAAAAAATTAATAATTTGAAGGCCACGAAAAACGAGTGTCTCTAATATTGTTATCTTAATCTTTACAATTTTATCTTCTCAAATCTCTAATATTGTTTGACATTTTTTTATTTATTTTATAAATTTGACTTATTATTCCTAAATACGATTTTTTTCTTTCTAATTTTATAATTAATTAATGAAAAATAACAAATAAACCTTTTAATCGCTCAAAACGACCGCTCAAACCACTTATTTATTGGTTTGATTTTGTTAAACAAATTATTTTTAACCGTTTGAACCAATATATACAATTCAGTTAAAAGTTTTCTTCATAATCGTCTAAACCGTCAAACGAACACTCTTAATTTTAACGGTTCAGTTGAAAGTTTTCTTTATACCCGTCTAGACCGTTAAACGAACACTCCTAATTTTAATAATATTGTCCGGCCCCACACTAGGGTGACTGAGCCACGTCAGCATCAGTGACACTCGTTCTTCGTGCTCAGAAGGACGCAAAAGAAAACGTTCTGTGCGTTGGGAACCTTTTGAAGGCCCCATTCTGTTTCTCTCTCCTTCCCAAGAGTTTGTACAAATTGCCAGCTCTCGTTTCGCGTGAAGCCTCACTCTACGCATTTCCTCATTATTCTCTTAACGCAGCCATTACCATCATCCCATTTCCAAGAACCCCAGAGAAGTTTCTGAAACACAAGGTACACGATCATTACTCAATGTGTGTGTGTTTTCTCTTCTTTCATTTTGTGTAATCTGCTGTCGTTTCTGTTTTTCAACGAGGGGTTTTATTAGAAGATGGGGAGAAAGAAGAAACCTAGAAAGGAAGAGATTTGTGAGGATTGGTGCTTCGTTTGTAAGGATGGAGGACTACTAATGGTGTGCGAGTACAAGTAAGTTCTGAAGCATTAATTTAATAATATTCTTTGTCTGTTACGTCGTTCGTAAACTTTAACTTCCTTAGAGATGAACTTATTTGCTCTGTAAACTTCAACATAGTATAGGTCCATTCTTGCGATGAGTATAGTTATATCTGTAAGTTTTTTGGCCGAGGAAACTGTAAAGGGATGTGGGGGTAATCTGTAAAGTGCTTTCACAAAAACATTCGCTACAAAATAAATTTTGACTTTAACTCTTCCTAAAAAGTGAAATTGAGGGCTTGAGGCCAATGTCTGTATAATTAATCACTCTGTGCTTGTTTGATGATCTTATAAACGATGGAACGAGTTTCAACTTGGGCATCTCATACGGCATGGGCTTGGCCTGGTAAACATAAAACATAAAGAAACCTTGAAAAAAAAAACGATTAGAATGTTAGAGTTAGAAAATGTTGATGGTTACTGTTTACTGTTTTTTTTTCCTTTAATATAGTTCTGGTTAGCTTCAATAGCTCTACAAGTTTGTGGCAACCAAGCTTTCTCATTACAAACAATGGCGGACTTTAAATTCTTCACTTATATGGATGGATCATTATATCAAGTACAAGCACATAAATACATATAATTGGTCATGGTTGTATGCAGAGACTGTCTAAAAGCATATCATCCTGATTGTGTGGGAAAAGATGATTCCTTTTTGGAGACTGGAAGTTATGAGCGATGCGGTAAGCTACTTCTACATTTCTCAACTATTATTTTAAAGTATTTATTTATTTATTTATTTTTCTCGGCATGATTCATGTTTGTAGTGCATTTGGTACCCCAGGCATATGTTTTCCTGTTATGCATAGCAGATGCGCTACCTTCACTTCCAGACACACTCCACCATCTATAACAACTTATCTTGACTACCTCAAATTGTCTTTCAACTGTAACAGACTAAGAGAGACCATACATTATGTACTTTCTTCAACACCAAAGTAATGGCTTGGAAGCCTTGTGAAAATTTTAAATTATGTTCTGGTCGACATGTGATTTTCTGTTTTCTATGTATTCATTCACAGGAAATAATGCCAAAAGATCATCAAATAATTTTGATACATAAATGTGTCATTGAAGTTTTATTTATCGTACAATTCCAGGTTGGCATAATTGCTTTCTTTGCGGTAAAACCTCAAAGTTTCAGTGCTTTTGCTGCCCAAATTCAGTCTGTGGGCTCTGCTTGTGTGATGTTGACTTCTCAATTGTTAAAGGGAAAAAAGGATTTTGCAGCCACTGCCTGAAACTTGCGCAACTTGTAGAGGAAAATGCTGATGTTGATTCTGATGGGGTAAGATTGTTTTCATCATTCCTCACATAGAAAAAAGAAATTGCTTTTTGTTTTCCATTTATGCGCAGTTGAACATTTTTTTATGAAAATATTCTAAATTAATTGCCAAAATTGAGATTAAAATAATGAAGGATCTTCCCTTGATAAGAAAAAATTATGTTCTAGAGTAATTCATGTTGTAGACAAGAACTGAACTTCAACATATGAAAGCTCACATTTTATAAAACTGAATCACAGTTTTCTTTGCTATTAATATTAAAATTTAGAAATTGGTTGTTGAAAAATGAATTTTTGTGTGTGTGTGTTGTATATAAATATCCTTAATTGGAACAGGGATGACTTACATGGGAAAGTTTTGTTATTCTCTACATCTGATTTTACCAGCATGCTTTTTTAATTAACAGGGAAGGATAGACTTTAAAGATCCAGAGACATATGAATTCTTGTTTTCGGATTATTACAAGATTATTAAGGAAAAAGAAGGGTGGAGTTCTCAGCAAGTACATTCTGCCCATAAGTTATTAAAGAATGGTAAATCCTTCAAGGTTGATTATGATCTACTTGAAATAGGCGAAAACGAAGACAGTAGTGGAGAATCTGATGATAACTTTCTTGCGTCTGATTATGATGATTTGAATGGCAAGGAGGCATTTAAGCCAGCACAGAAACGGAAAAATCATTCAAGAGAGTTAAAAACAATCAAAGGAAAGACAAAGAGTAAGAAGGAGTTTATTGACTGGGGTTCAAAAAGTCTTATTGAATTTCTTGACTATATTGGGAGAGACACTAGCAAAATGTTATCCCAACATGACGTAACTGACATCATTCTTGAGTACTGCAGAGAGAAAAAGCTTTTCGAACCTAAGAAAAAGAACAAGGTACTTTGTGATGAAAGGCTAAAGTGCCTATTAAGAAGGAAATCAGTGAAAAGGAACAGCATATTTAATCTTCTTACATCCCATTTTGCTGAAAATTGTGAGGAAATGGAAGATTATTTCACTAGCAGTTCAGAAGAGAGGGATCAAAATAACTCAGTGAAATCTGGAAAGCAGAGCAAGTTAAGCTCTAGTACAGCTTCTCATGAGGAGCTAGGCCCAGAAGAATATGAAAGCTGTTTTGCAGCCATAGTTCCTTCGAACATTAAGCTTGTCTACTTGAAGAGGAGTTTGATAGAAGAGCTTTTGTCTGAGCCAGACACTTTCGATGGCAAAGTGATTGGTAGTTTTGTAAGAGTTAAAGCAGACCCAAATGACTATTTGCAGAAGAACTCCCATCTGCTCCTGCAAGTTGTTGGTAATTCTCTCTAATGGTGCTAGAAATTAACTGTCATAAGAAGTCAATTACTAAAGCTTTAGGCTCATTCTATGTAATGAAGAGGTGTGAGGTCTTCTGTAGCTATTAGTCGTTTGTCCTAGTTTTACCTAGTCCTGTGGTTGAACATTGCTGGTTTACTATTATATATAAATTACATATATGAAAAAGAGAGAGGTCAAATAATAGTAGTTATTGAAAGTTTTCTAGTCCAACAATGAGAGAGGTACAAACCTAGGACCCCTTGTAAACTACCCTAAGTCATAACCAATACCCCATTGCTAATGGCTTAAATGGGGTAGTCTAAAATACTGACTAGTTTTAGTTTAATTTTAAACCACCTACTTATTTATGGTTTTTCCTATTCTTCTGTGTTCTGATTAGAAAATAGGGACTGAGGGAGCTTTATGGATGTTGGAAAGGTATTGATGGATCTTGTAACTAACTTTTCACAAAACTTACGTTATTATAAAGAAATAGACCATCATTAAACTATGTTGCACATTGTTCACGAAGTTAATATGACAGTATCCAGACGACNTTTACAAACATAATACAATCCACCCCCCCCCCCCCCCCCCCCCCCCCCCCCCCCCCCAAAAAAAAAATAAAAAGGGAAAGAAATAAAATTACGATGCTTTGAGCATACTGTCATCCTTTGTGTTTGTCTTCATTTTTTTTTCTTGCAGACATGATATTTTGATTAATACAGACAATGTTTAATTTCAGACAGAATATATTTCAGGGGTGCTTTATCTCTTCTATTTGTATATATTGATACTCTGTCTCTGCATCAATTTCAGGCATAAAAAGGCCATCAAAGGATGATGAAATAAATAAACAAATTCTGCTTCATCTTTGGAATGTGCCAAAAATAGACGTGCCTATCTGTAAAGTATCAGATGATGACTTTTCTGAGGTACTAAATACTGTAGTAAAAGGCTTTTCTGGTTCAGTTTCCCCTATTTCTGGAGATATTGGAGAAAAATAAAAAACAGATCCTAAAGTAAGCTTGGGTAATTCATCTCTTAGGAAGAAATGATATTTTTCTAAAATTGCGGTTATACAATATTGGTTTAAAGCCCAAGAACCATAAACAGCTTCTTTTCCCAGTGACCATAGGTTTTACATATTTGTAATCAGATGTTGGCAACTCAAATATTGAATATGCTTGGCCATAATGTTATTGTTTGGTTTAAGTTTTGTCTGGTTTCCAACTTCGAAAAATGATATAGTTCACACTTGTCCTATTCTTAGTAGTTAATAATCAATGTCTCTGGGCATAGAATTATAATATGTGGCATTTTTTTTGCAGGAAGAGTGTCAAGATTTACGTCAAAGGATGAAAGATGGTCTGCTTTTGCAGCCTACAGTTGTAAGCTCAATGTGTATTTAAAAGAATTACTGTGTGGCTCAAAATTTGTGCTGGCTGTGAGGGAAAATGTCGGAAAACAATTTATTTGGCAATAAATATTTCTTATTTTAGATGGATTATTTCTTAATCATATTCTCTCTTTGTTTGCATCTTTGGTTGTATGTTGCATTCTCCATTTGTCATCTATATGTTCACGAAGGATGTAACCCTAAGGGTACTCTGATTTAAAAGCTTGCTTGTCTAGTGTTTCCCTTTAGTACTTCTCTCTTTTGGATCCCGGTTAGTGTGGTTTAGACTTTAGAGGATAGAGTAAAAGATGGGGGGTTCCTTTGGTTCGGTTTTGGAGAGATGAGAAGGGATAACCTTGTCAAATGGGAATTTTGCTGTAGGCCAGAAAATAATAAGGTGCGAGTCTTGAAATGTTGGTGTTAAAATTATAAAATATTTATTTGATTGTTAAATGGCTATGTTGTTTCTTTTTCGAGAGGCTAGTTCATTAGAGCAGTAGGTAATTCATAGTATTGGTTTCACATTAGAATTTGTGGAATGTCAATATAGAACCAATTGTTACTAAACCCTTGGAAATTTATTTCTCAGGGTATATGATACTTTTCGACCACATGTTTCTTTAATAATTAGAGATAATCTTCAAAGCAAATTTTGGCAGGATATTCATGTAGGTGGGGGATATATATATATATATATACACTGAAGGTCTCTATATGATTTTATATTTTTTGGCTTTGCATAATGCTCCCATCCTGCATATTTGTGTAATTTAATGTTCAAACTATTTATTGAAAAAATATCCAATTTTATGGACATCTTAACGAAAGGAATGGTTAGTTTTTAAATTCCAATCATTTTCTCTCATTCCTGATAGGAAAATTTGTATTATTTATTCATCTGGATTTTGTTCTAGAAATGTTTCTTATTTTAAATTTCTTATTTACTGTCCTGATAGTGATAGAATTGTTTTAGATTAGTTTGACGGGATATCTGATGCTCCTTTCTAAGATCAAGTTTATTTGGACAACATCATTCAAAAGGATTATTACTAATGACATGGTGTAGCTTTGCAGATCAAACAAAAGCTCTTTGATATATGTATTATATTCAAGTCTACTTTTTTTTTTTTTCCGGTTAAACCATGGGTGTCCCCCCGCCTATCCGTGTAACGGTCTAGGCGAAAACTGATCTCATTCGGGCCTCAGAGACGATATAGTCAGAGCCCTCTCAATAATGTCGACTCTAGGGATCGAACATGGGTCCTCTCCCTAGGGTGTAGCTCGCCAAACCACTACTTATATATGTAGACTAATGTTTTGGAGTCCATTTCTTTACTTTTCTTTCTGTTGGAGAATCTTTGATCATCCTTATACAAATATTTCTTTCTATTGAAATTCTTCTATGAAATACATATATGTTATTAGTGGGCTTTACTAGCCCTTAATATTTTTTTAAAATTTTAATAATAATTTACTTTTATTATATCATAAAATAAAAAATAAAATTATAGGAAGCTATTCTTAAATGATTTTTAATTTTTTATTCTTTTCAATATTAAAATAAAGAAGTTGTGGAAAGTTATTTCCTTAATAACATCCCACCAGCGCATTTAAATTTCTTTTCCCTAGCCCTTGGACTTTCCTCTTGTAGGATGAGCATTGTAATTCTTAAAGTTTGAAATGTAAAATAATAAAAATGAATATTGGTTTAGTAGAATAATGCACATCGATGGCAATTCTTTTCTTTTGTTTCACAGATAGAGCTTGAACAGAAAGCCAGAAGTCTGCATGAAGATATCATAAAGCATGTATGTATCAATATCAGTGGTTATAGTTGTCTAAACCTGTTATTTATATAATTTCATGAGATTCGGATTTTAGTTTTTAGGGTCTAACAGCGGAACATTAATTATACATTTGTAAATAAAATGACATGAAATGTTCTGTGCAACAAGAAATTAGGAAGAGGTGAAAGTTGACTTCTAAAACATTTATTACTTTAAGGGATTCTTGATATGATTAAATACTTTTGACTCTCATTTTAATGTATCTAGTTTTCACATTTCTCTCCCATTTTTTATTTTATTTTTCTTATATCTTGAAAACTATATGACAGAGGATCCCAAGGGAGTTGGCATTGCTACAAATACGCATTGATCAGGCCAATGAAAAGGGATGGAGAAGAGAATATCCTTTTATGATATTTTGTTACTCCATAATTGGCTTGTTGCCCAATTTATTCTTGATCAAGGATAGTGTTATATTCCTTTGAATTTGTTTTATGTTGAGTGCATGGATTCTTTGGACAGCTATAATAGGTAATCGTGAACCTTAACATGCAATATTTCCTTACACTCTACATCTATATGAATCAAAAGATGGAGTTAGAGTCTCAATCGGAACAATCACGTCTACTTAATGATAGTCCGAAAGTAATTCCTGAAGTAGTGTCTACCAAACCATCAGAGGAGCTGGAGGACTCCTCAAGAAAAGATAAGCGGGAGCGAAATGGCTTGCCAGAATTAGTCCTGGGAGAGGCTTGTAGTCCTCCTGGAAATCACTCTAATGGCAGCAATCCTGCAGTGAATAACAGAACAGATGCTACAGGTTTGCCATGCTTTTCTGTCTCTCCTTCCTTTTAACATATTTGTGTCTAAATGAATGTTCTTGTAAGTAGTTACATCCCCATCATATTTGTAATAGGAATTTTCACTGTTGGTGTTTTACATTCTTATTCTTGCTATGATTTTCTATGTCTTGATCCACTTTTCAAATTTAAGGTTTTTTTTTTTTCTTTTTTGTTTAAAATTTCAATAAATGTATTCACTTTGTCTTACTCAGGTTTGGCTTACTTGTTGCTTAAAGGTAGTTCTTCTGTGATATTGCTATGGACCAATTTTCTTTGATTCCTATGTCATCTATTGCATCCTCTTCTGGATTTGATATTACAATTACACCTTTTAAGCCATATTCCTTTCACTATTAGAAATCACTTCTGATATAGTACATGTTAACAACTTTGTATTTATAATCATGAATACATGTGTTAATTTCATGCTCAGGTTCCACCCCAAAAACTACAGCAGTGATAGACCAAGACTGTAGGACTAATGCTTCTTCCGTTGAACTACCATCTCCAAATCATTGTGTCCAAGAGAAAGACATTTATCTAAGTTGTACAGCTTCAATCTGCTGCACAACTTCAAAACTCAGTCTTCATCAACCAAGGGACACTGATTCTGGTTCTGATCAAGATGTAAAAAATCTTGATGCTGCTGTGATAATCGAGGAAAAGAAAAGCGTATCAGTCTCTAACATTATCTCGGTAAGCGATGATGGCAAGGAGGATATTCAAGTAGGGGAAAACCCAGAGATTCCTATATGGTATTGTGTAGGTCCATATGGTGCAAAAGTGGGGCCTGTCTCTCTGTCATTGCTCAAACGCTGGAGTGAAACTCTCTCAGGTGTCTCAAAATTCAAAATCTGGAAGACAGGTCAGAGTGAAACAGAGGCAATATTTCTCACTGATGCTCTTCGCCAATGGGCAGCTTAAATTTAGGATAATGGAAATATCTCAGTTTGTTTATAATAGTTGAAATATTAACATGTAACCCAGTATGAGATTTTGTTGGAACTTGGAAGCTTCATCAAAGCAGTTCTTATGTAAACCTGGGTACAATTAGTCGGTGTCTTTTAACTTGTATAGTGGATGTACAGCTTGATATTAGAAGCGCATATAATGTGACTATTTGTTTTTTATTATATATGGTGGGATTGTTTTAAATTGGTTAAGTTAATCTATTCATCCTATAAGTTACATTAGTAAGTTTGAGTTGGGTTCTTAATCCTGTTGTTTCAATTTCTGTCATTAAGCTTTTGTACTTGTACCAAAATTTCACTAATTCAAAGATGATTATTAAACTAATTTAATATTAAGTAAGCATTCAATTTTAAAGCTTCTTTATTGGAAAACTATAATATTAGATTTATGAAAAAAAAAAGGGAGGAAATCAAAACTCAAAAGTATAGGAGTTTCATAGCCCATAAGAAACATAGAGGTGACATTGAGCATGGTATGTTTCTATGTTCTTTTCTTTTCTTTTCTCCGAGGAAAAAGAGGCTAAAAGTCTAAAACTGCAGACTAACGTACTTTTTTGTTAATTTTTTTTTTTTATTGAATACTTGTTGGATTTGAAATAAATTTACTCAACATATTAGTTTGTGACATCATCTTTGTATTAATAAATTTTGGTTTATTTTTTAAAATTATAAAGCTCAATTAAAATCAATATAAACAAGAAAATCAGTAGGTAAATTTAACGTTTTAAATTTGGGGTTAGGATACTTATTTTTTGGTACAAGGGTTAGGATACTTTTCTCTTGTTTGGTGGTTGTTTCCTCCTTCCCTCTTCGTGTTTTGAGAAATAATTATTTAACTCTTGAACCATCCTTTTACTTAATTTAATTAGCTCCTGAATTTTCTCTACTTGCTATTTGTTAATCTCCGACCATCTAGGAAAAAAAGACAAAAAAAATAAGATAAATATAAACAAGCTTACTTTAGAAACTAAATTACACAATGCTCACTCCCCTAACTTCTTTACTCCCATATATTCCTAAGCAATTCTGAGCATTAAGCTTTTCTCAGATCAGTTGTTCACTTCACTAATGCTATTATTGCTATGATTGGTTACTAAAGCAGGCATCTGCCACCAGAAACACAAGCCGATGCACATGTGTTTCCATTTTCAAAACAATACATATCACTGCAGAAATATATATAAATATATATATATATATGTTCAATCCTTTTCTTTATTTCTTCATTACGGTAATTTTGTTTCACTAAAATACAATTAATGCAATGAGAAACAGAGCAACAAGAGCATTAGCAACAATCTTATAGACCTCAATAGATTTACACATATCCCTGCTCAAGGCAGCACAATGATCCAGATCACAGATGTGAGGGGTTCTAACAACATTGCAGATGAGTTTGGGCCTTGTGAGAGCTCAGAAAAATTTTCTATTGGCTACTGCTTGCAGCATTTTCTTTCCTAAATTCATCTAACCTTCGCTTGAACTCCTTACTCCTTTCAAAGTTCGCCTTTCGCTTCAAAGCTTTCTGTTTCAAACACATAGTATTTGAGCAGACTAGAATAGGGTAAGGACTAAGTAAATTAATGATTTGATCCCTGAAAGATAAAATTATAAGTTCTAATCCATTTATGCAATTACAATCAATTTGGTCCTTTCATTGAGATATTAATTCAAATTTAATGGTTAATACAACTTTCTAACATCAATTGTTAAGGATAATATCAACAAAATTTAGAACCGCATCATATTTGTCACAAGATTATTATTAGTATCTTTAACAAAAGGATTAAATTAATTGTAATTACATCTCCTGGAAACAGCCTCTCTGGAAAGCAGGGGTAAGACTGCGTACATCTTGACCCTCCTCAGACCCCACCTAGTGGGAGCCTCGTGCATTGGGCCGCCCTTTTTTTTAACATCTTTTGGAGATTAAATCTTATAATTTTATCTTTCTGGACTAAATTAAGAAATCTACCATCTTCCTAGAACTAATAATTAATTTACTAAAAACATAAAGGACCTTAGAAAGGAAGAAAAGGAAAGAAATGTAGAAAAAAGTAGGGGTAAGAACTCACCTCTTGCCTGAAACAGCGATCCAACTTTACTTTCAGATCAGTACATTCACCAAAGAATTTCGCAACAGGATGGTCTGTATGACACTTTTGGAACTGCTCAATAATCTGCACAAAGCACAGCACAGAATTATAGGAAATTTCATGTTACCAATGGTGGAAACCAGAAATCATCACATCGCTGATGGTAACTTACTAACTTTTGACACCAGAAAGAAAAGACAAATGATCTAAGTCCACATCAAAAGAATGCTGCAATGAAAATCTTCACCAAGAGAATGAGAATCTTCACCAAGAAAAATCTTGATAAGAGTGGTTTGGACTTCTTTGAATGAAATGAGAATTTTAAAGGCAACCTTTATACCTTTTTGTTGCTTAAGAGTAAGTTTGAACTAGGGGTGGACAAAGAATGTGATAATTTAATGTTGGTAATTTCCTTTTCCTTGATTTAGATTATCATAAACATCTTTCCCCATCCCTTCTCATCCATTAGTCTCAACCTAAACCTAGCAAAAGAGAAAAAAAGTGCTATTTATAAATGAATAAAAAAATGTAAAAAATAAAATTTCACTTCCCTTCATCTCTATTTTCTTCAATCCAAATGTACCTTGGTAACACTCACACACTCCAGTATTAAGGACAGGGTACAGATAACCATTGGACAGTTAACACTTTAATTAGGACCAAATGAACATACAGGCAACAACCACCTATTCTTCATGTATCATAGAAATGGAGTGAGTAATCAAATAAAAATATAATAAATGTTATAAAACAGGATGTTTAAACTCACTTCTGCACACATTGGGTGTTTGTGTAAGGTTAGAGGAGGATGCATTTTACCCACAATTTAATCTGACTGCAGCACTCTGCAACCACATCAACAACACTGTTTAGACAATAATGAGTTTATTGATCTCTCGATACTCAATTAGAGAGCTTCAAAATGGAAAGAAAAAGCATCACAGGAAACAAAAAATTGGGGTACTCATCGAGAATCACATCAGAAAAAGTCACAAAGAACAAAAGCTAACAGAGAAAACACAAATCTATACCGTACGCAGACATACACGTGAAAATTGAAAAACAAAAACAAAATTTGAAGGCAACCCGGATGGAAAACGAAGAGCAAACACGAGGGTTTGCAGGAGGTATTCAAAGTTGAGTTTTCACAAGTACAAATAACTAAGATTTACAATAAATTTGACATCAAAAAGAAAGAGATGAATTCGATTGTTTAGCAGGTAAAGTTCGTTACTTAAATCGCACCTTTGACGCTGTTGCTGATCGGAGTTCGCTGTCAGAAGGAGGAACCGGAGGTCGGCGACACGATACGAATATGGCGAATTGGCATTAATAATCCATGGTATGATTAAAAATGGCCAAAGTCCTATTTTGGTTCCTCAAGTTTGCTCAAAGTTTTGTTTTGATTCCTCAACTCTTTCTCGTTCCATTTTGACCCCTCAAGTTTCTAAGAAGTTCTACTATTAGTCCCTAGTTATTTTCCATCCACTTTTTTTGTTAAAAAAAATGAGAAAACTAAAACTTTAATCTCACAAAAATTCCATTTTTTACATTAAGATTCTTTTTCTTTTATAATAGGACCAAAACATAAAAATAAATAAATAAATTGGAGCTTTAATTGATTTGGTCCAAGAAAAACCTCTTTTATAATAAATTTAAAATTTATGATATTGCATATCAAACCATTATTTTTTTTCCTTATAATTTTGGTTTTATATCTTTGTAAAATGTTTCACCGTTAGTACGGGTTGAATTTTGTCCATCTCTTTTCAAATGTAGTCTTAAACAAAATATTTGATTTGGTCCTTAAAATATTTTAATTGTCAACAATTTAGTCCTTAGTAATGATATGGTCTTTGGTAACGATTTAGTCCTTGAAATTGAATTGATTTTGTATTTTTTGGTCTCTGAATTTGTATTAATTTTTTATTTTCTTATCTTGAATTTAACTCAAAGACTAAATTATTGGCAATTGTAAGATCTTAGAGACTGAGTTGTATATTTTGATTTTTTAAGGACTGATTTATCAATCAACACAAATTTATAGACCAAAGAAATAGATTTTCTCTATTTTTATATAAAATGAAGGGCTCAATTGTAATTTTGGCTCAAGTGAAATTGTGAAAAAATTTCAGGTAGATTTTAAAAGATATTTACATACATGAGTTCAAAAGTTTAACATTTTCTAGTTTAGTCCTTATCTCATAATTTTAAAAAATCTGAGTTTTTGAAAAATATATAAATATCATTGGGTTCCTTACTCCAAGTAAGTTAAAGATATTTGGCCAAAGAAAAAAAAGTTAAGTTAAAGATATGAGGCTTAAATTTTGATTATTTATTACTCCAATAATATGAGGCTTAAATTTTGAAAATTCTATGGTTATTATTTATTACTCCAAGGCGTTACAAGTTATTGGGGACGACAATTTGGGTGGATATTTATGATATTCGTCCGAATTTACCGGTAAAAATTATCCGATATTCGTCGGATATTAGATATCGGATAGGGTACGAGTATTGAAAAATAAAAAATTAACTATCCGATATTCGTTTGAAATGAACGGATAGTTAGGGTACCGGTATCCGATATCTTATAATATAAATATTTTATTATATTTTATACATTTTTTATTATATTTTTAATTTATTTATTTTAATTAACAGATATTGAGTATCGGATATTGGATATATTCGATTTTTGAATTAGGATATCCGATCCTATATTCATTATTTTAGGGTATTTCGGATATTTAGGGTACCCGTCGGATACCGAATATCGAATACGAATAGGATACGGATATTGGAGAGAATGAACGGATAGAGATACGGATAGTGATAAAATGAATTACTATAATTCAAAATTTTCAACTTTATCCAATTAAATTATTTCAAATATCATAAATTAAAATTATAACAATCCAAATTCGTCATACTAAAAATCTCGTAAATTTTAAAATATTTGAGTCCAAAGTAAATCAATTAAATCAAAATTAATCAAGGATCTCTCTAATCGATGACATTTTTTCGAAATCTTGTGGTAAGTTTTTCGAATAATGAATAATGAAATGCTCAATAATAGCTTGGCGGCTTCATTCATTACAAGGCAATATATATCGATACAATCATAAAGACCTAGGGATTGAAAAGGAAATACACTACAGCAGCATATTCTAACTAATTGAATACAGACAAAAATTATACCAGACTATTCACAACTCTACACTAAGCTACACTAACCAATGAAAGAATGCCAACTGTACAAACAGAATATTTACATAATTTCTACATCCCCCCCTCAAGTTGGAGGCTGGTGAAAATTAACCAGACCCAACTTGCACACTAAGTCAGCAAAACGAGGTCCTGGGAGAGGTTTAGTGAATAAATCTGCGAGTTGTGCAACAGAAGAAATATAGCTTGGTAAAACAAAACCCTTCTTATATTGTTCTCTTACCAAATGGCAATCGATATCCAAATGCTTGGTCCGTTCATGGAAAACGGGATTTGCCATAATATGCAATGCTGCCTGGTTATCACACCACATACTGATTGGTTTTAACAAAGGCTGCTGTAAATCATGTAAAATGTAACTTATCCAGAGCAATTCACACACTGTAGTAGACATACTACGGTATTCTGCTTCAGCCGAGCTTCTAGAGATGGTATTTTGTTTCTTGGTTTTCCAAGATATGAGATTATCACCTAGGAAAACACAATATCCTGTAACTGACCTCCTTGTATCTGAACATGCAGCCCAATCTGCATCACAGTAGGCTTCAATCAGGTTGGAGTTGGAAGGTTGTGAAGAGTAAAAAAGACCCTTTGCTGGATCTGCCTTCAAGTATCTCAGTATATATAAAGCTGCCTCCCAATGACATTCATGTGGCTCATGAACAAACTGGCTTAATTGTTGGGTGGCATAAGTGAGATCAGGTCGAGTAAAACCTAGATATAGTAATCTGCCAATCAATCTCCTATACTTCTCTGGATCAGCAAGCTTAGTGGCTGTGTTGGTAACAAATTTCTGGTTTTTAATCATAGGAGAAGTAGTTGGTTTACATCCCATAAGACCTGCATCTGTGAGAAGATCCATAGCATACTTTCTCTGATTTATGTACATTCCCTCAGGAGATCGTGCAATCTCAAGACCAAGAAAGAACTTTGCTTCTCCAAGGTCTTTAATAGTAAAATGCTTATCAAGAAAAATCTTGGTTCTAGTTATCTCAGCAATAGATGAACTAGCAAGCAGTATATCATCTACATACACCAATAAAACAATGAGAGTAGGTCCTGTACCTTTGGTGAAGAGGCAATGATCATGTGTGGATTGTTTGAATCCAGCCACAGCAAGCTTAGCAGTGAGCTCCTTATTCCATTGCCTAGATGCTTGCCTTAACCCATATAGACTTCGTTTCAGCTTGCAAACCTCACCCTCTTTGACTGTATAACCTTGTGGAGGTGTCATGTAAACTTCTTCATCCAGAGAACCATGAAGAAAGGCATTATTGATATCACATTGATGTAGCAACCAGTTTTGCTTGGCAGCCAAAGCAAGTAAAATCCGCACAGTAACTGTTTTGGCAACGGGTGAAAAACTGTCAAAGAAATCTACACCTTCCACTTGGTTGTACCCCTTTGCAACCAATCTGGCCTTACATCTCTCAATTGAGCCATCTGCATTTAATTTGATCTTGTAGACCCATTTACACCCAATGGGTCTCTTTCCTGCTGGCAATTGCACTAATTCCCATGTCCTGTTGTTCTCCAAAGCTTTCAGCTCTTGTTTCATAGCATGCTGCCATTCTGGTGAATTTTCTGCTTCCTCAAAGCTCTGTGGTTCATGAACTTGAGTTACTGCACCCAAGAACTGAGTGTACTCTGGAGAAAAAATATTCGGTTTAACATAAGGAAAAGCCTTGGGCAGATGTGTGGTGGGTTTCTTAATGGCACATGTGACATAGTTTTCCAACCATGGTGGTGGTCTGTGTGTCCTTGTACTCCTCCGAGGAACAATTTCAGGCTGAGATTGTGACACAGCATCTTCTGTTTCCTGCATTGGCTCAATCTGCTCCATGGACATGTCTGGAGAGGCATTGTCAGTTACAACTCTCTTTGTTGCACTGCCTGGAATAATGGTAGGCATTGTATCATCTTGAATGGCTACGGGAAGAGGACTTGAAGTAGTCTCTTGAGCTAACACAGAAGATCTGTAAGGAAACTGATCCTCATAAAATTTGACATCTCGTGATACTACCACCTTCTTGGCTTCCATATCATAAACTTTGTACCCTTTGCAATGAGGTATATACCCCAGGAAAATGCATTTTTTTGCCCGAGCATCAAATTTCTTCTTATGTGGATCAAGATTAGTAATGAAACAAAGGCATCCAAACACCTTAATTCTTGCATAATCAGGAGCAGAATGAGTCAAGACCTCAATGGGACATCTCCAATTGAGGACTGGTGTGGGTAATTTGTTAATTAAGTATGTAGCAGTCAAGACAGCTTCCCCCCAAAATCTCTGTGGTACATTAGCATGATGCATAAGAGCACGAGCCACTTGAATAATATGTCTATGCTTCCTCTCTACCACCCCATTTTGTTGGGGTGTATAAGGGCATGTCTTCTGGTGGATAATTCCCTGTACTTTAAGGAAAGACTGACATTCACTGCCTAAAAACTCTGCCCCATTATCAGTTCTTATACCCTTCACCTTTAATCCAAATTGGTTTTCAGCATACTTAACAAAGTTCTCTATCAACTTCACTGCTTGTGACTTATGTTGCATTAAAAAAGTCCAAACAGACCTCGAGTAATCATCAACAACAGTCAAGAAATATCTCGCCCCTGAAATAGAAAGCACATGATATGGACCCCAAATATCTATATGTAATAACTCAAAACAGCCAGCAGTTCGTATTTCACTCAAATTAAAAGAAGTTCTAGTCTGTTTAGCAATGTGACAGACTTCACAAGCATCAGTACTATTAAAAGTCTGAGTAAAAGGCAATTTAGACATAACTTTGGCACTTGGGTGTCCCAATCTCTCATGCCAAAAACTATTAGTAGCTAAACTATTACAAATTACTGTATCTTCAGCACTTGCAGTTCTTCTTTCTCCCTTTGGCAGCCAATACAAGCCTTTCATGACCTTCCCTTCAGCTATCACACTTCTACTCAAATGGTCCTGCATTATGCATTTTGATCCATCAAAAAACACTTCCAATTCCCCATTCTCAGTCAGTTTATGCACAGATATTAAATTGAAACAAAATCCTGGTATGTACAGGACATTATGTAGCTGTAATCTAGGATTGATTAAGGCATTTCCCATATATCGAACATGCTTAACACTCCCATCAGGTAAAGTCACTGTGTTTCTCACTGTCAGTTCTTTTACCTCAGTTAATAAGGTAAGATCTCCACATACATGATTGGAAGCGCCAGAGTCCACTAACCAACCACATTGTGCAATAAAAGATGTGTGTACTATACCTGCAAAATCAGTGAAACAGCCAGCTGCTACAGGTCCATCCTCTGCCACACTCTTCCCCTTCATGTACTTGGAGATTTCTTGCTGTATCATCTCAGAAATAGGGGTATTTTCAGCGCCTTTGACATCCTGTGGTACATCACTATCTATATAATTAACATTGTTAGCATAAGCTTGTCCCCTAGTTTGTTTAACATTTTGGTTCCTCAGTTCCTTAAACCAGTCTGGGTAACCATGTTTTTTAAAGCATACATCCTCTAGATGCCCAGATTTTTTACAGTAAGTGCAATAACGATCATTCTTCTTTCCCACATCTTTCTTCCCAGCCACAATCTTAGATCCACCTACAGCAGGTTTATAAGAATCCTGTGCTTTAACAGCTAAAGCACTTGACTCCATAACAGTAACCCCTGTGTTTACATCAGCTCGTTGCCTCTCAACTCGAGAAATAATCGAATATGTTTTGTTAAAAGTGGGCAGGGGATCAAGTAACAGAATATTGCTAACCACAGTATTATAAGAGTCATTTAGACCCATGAGAAACTGCATAACATTGTTAGAGTTATCAATATCTTCCATCTTCTTATAAACATCACACTTACAGCCCGTACATGAACATCGTGGTCTTGGTTCAAGGCAGTTCAACTCCTCCCATAACTTCTTCATATTATTTGAGTACGTCGCCAGTGAATCGTTTCCTTGTTTCAGGTTTGCCAGCTTCTTCTTCACGTTGAACACCTGAGTTTTATCTCCTTGGCCAAATTTTTCTTCCAGTTCAATCCAAAGCTGACGGGCAGAAGGTGAATATATGTAAGCCTCTGATAATTCCTTAGTCATGGCATTTAAGATCCATGAGGTAACCATGGAATCTGCCAGACTCCATTGAACATAATCATCGGAATTTTCGTCAGTTGGCTGTGAGCAAGTCCCATCAATGAACCCCAATTTATTTTTGGCTCTCAATGCTATTTTCATGGACCTGCTCCAGATAATGTAGTTATTCATTGTTAGTGGGTGAGTCACTAGCAATAAACCTGGGTTATCAGAAGAATGAAGGTACAATGGATTCTTACGCAAGAATCCATCATTTTGTTCTTCTGATCGTCCAGGACGAATAACAGAGGCTGCAGAAGCTGGGGTTTCGTCAGCCATTAACGTATCAGTATGTATATGAGGGTATTACTGAGCACCAAGTATATTCTCCTCTGCAACCTGGCTTTGATACCATAAAAATCAGAGTAAAGCTAGAGGAGAAAAGGTATAGAATAATGAAATGCTCAATAATAGCTTGGCGGCTTCATTCATTACAAGGCAATATATATCGATACAATCATAAAGACCTAGGGATTGAAAAGGAAATACACTACAGCAGCATATTCTAACTAATTGAATACAGACAAAAATTATACCAGACTATTCACAACTCTACACTAAGCTACACTAACCAATGAAAGAATGCCAACTGTACAAACAGAATATTTACATAATTTCTACATCCCCCCCTCAAGTTGGAGGCTGGTGAAAATTAACCAGACCCAACTTGCACACTAAGTCAGCAAAANAAGCTTATAATTTGCAGTGGAAATTTTTCAAATGATTTAATTTAGGTCAAAATTTTAGAAAAAAAAAAAGGTTCCTTCCCTTTTTACTAAATCATTTGAAAGAAAAATTATGCATCTCAATTGTTCAAATTAAAAAGAATCTAGATTCTAGTCAAAAAAATGTTTTCGATTAACAAAAAAATTAATACTAAAACAGAAAAAAAATGAAAACTAAACAAAATTTACTCAACAATTTAAAGAGCAAAATAGGGTTTTAAACTTAAATTTATATAATATTCTTTACTTATAAAGTTATCCAATATATAAATAAACTTGAAAAAAATATGGTAGATAAAAAAATATAATAATAAAAAAAGAATATTAACAATACATTTTTGCACAACCAATAATTAACTTAATTTTTTAAAAATATATATGTATATAATTAAAATTTTTTTATAAAAATTATACAAATAAAATTATATAATTTATTTTAGACTCAAAACACTACACAAATTGTTGGGTGTGATTATTAATATTATTATTATTATTATTATATTATCAATCAATATAGAAAGAAAAGAAGAAAAAAGATGTATCTAAGAAATGACCTATGAAAAATTAAAGATTTCTGTAATTTTAAATTAAAGAAAGTGTTGAAAATATAATTGAAAATTAATTAATATGGATGAGTCCCTTTCAAAAATAAAATCCCACACAAATCACACAAGGTCATTACATCAGAAAGTTTCCTTAATCCTCAAGTTGTTCTTTTACTTTCACATACGCGGAAGCTACAAGGAAAGCATTCAACCAACTTCTATAGTGTATGGCTATACACTTCAACTTTTGTACCTTACCAATGACTTTCCATTGACTTCGTTCTTTTCATCTTCCCGTCTCTGCTTTCTCAATGACTCCATTTCCCACAGTTTAGCTCTCTCTCTCTCTCTCACTCACACAAGCTCAAATAAAACCCCAACAAAATCGGCCATAGCTATTTATAATTTAAGTGTTTCAGAAACAAAAGAAAAAGAAAAAAAGTAAGTGATCAAGTGATGGAGAAGAAGATTCTTAATGGTAATATTGGAAGTGCAAGCTTGGTTGATACTGTGTTCTCTTGGACTCTCATGGATGCTCTCAACGAAGATCTTTATAAAAACAAGGTTATACTTTTTCCTATGAAACCGTGTTAGATTACTATAATGTCCGTTTTATAAAATACTCGTTTTTCCTCTTGTATATCTTTTCTGTTCCATTTTTGTTCTGTTCCCCCCCTCTTGGGTTGCCTTTGGCATGGAAGATTCCTTTGAAATTTTGCAGGTGACAAAGCTGAAGAAATTATGAATGCTATGCTTAGTTTAACTTTATTTTATATATATATATATTGTGGGATTTTTTGTTTCCCAAGCATCACCTTACTGTCTTGCTTAGAGAGGAAAGTGAATGGTTGAACCCTATGAGAAGGCATTAAGATACCCAAATGCTTCTTGTTTTAATTAAAAAACAAAGTACACAATAGTAGAACCACTAAAAAGATACCCTTTGATCATTTGATTAATTGTTATCTTAATTCTATAGAACAGGAGTGTAAGAGGCTAATTAATTTGCATTCCAAAAGGTTTGCATCAAGGAACTAATCTTTTTTAGTTGTTCTTATCTAAATTTTGTTCCTTTTTAACCAGGATAGAGATCTTGCATTAGATTAGAAGAGACATAAGAATGGCTGAAACACAAGATCGAAAATTAAAAAAAAAATTTATAGTAGCATACCTTTTTTTTTTTTGTAAATATCAAATTATCCTAGAATTGTCATATTTCTATTAAACAATCTCCTTTAAAATATCTTTCATAAAACATCCCATCTTGTTGGTATGGTATTTGATTTTGTTCTTTTGGTTAAAAAAAGTAAATCATTATGACAAGAACATAAGATCAAGATCCAAGTTATATTCTAACAATCTTATATCATACTTAACATTGTGATTGATTTTCTATAGATAAACTTGTAAAATAGTAAGATTTAAATAGGGATATTGATAACTATGCTAGTATTATTAATTGACTGCTTGAAAAATCAATGACTACTTATTCTTACTGCATTTTACTATCAGTCGTCTTTTCTCACGCCTCTCTATTTCTTATTAATTTGACATTGGAGAAACAACTTTTGGAGATACATTGTCCCTTGAAAGGCAGGTCATAAAATTTGAAGTGAACATTGAAGACTGATAAACTATATGAGAAGCCATTTAGATCCTCAATGCTTCTCTCTTTTTAACTAGTGAACTCTCAGTTTCTGTTACACCATTGATGCAATCCCCTTCTCTAGTTCAATATAAAGCATGAACTATAGAAGCCCATGGGAGTCTAATTGATTGGAAAATTTCACTGCTAGCATCTTATGAAAGGCATTTCATGACATAACCAAGTGAACTTAACATAATAATTTCTCTCAGGTTCCAAAGATCCCACAGACATTCTTATCAACAACAGATTACATGAAATCCTTTATTCCTTCACTGATTGAGGAAACTCACAGTGATCTGTTCTCAAGCTTGAATGCCATATCTCAGGCTACTCTCCAAATCCTGAGATTTAAGAGGATCAACAAATCAGAGAAGGATTTACTCTATCAAATGACATTGAAGTGTATTAATGGTGGACAATATGAACCTGGCGTTGGAGATCTCATTGCCCTCACCGATATTAAGCCTAAATGCATAGAAGACTTGAAGAAACCTGGAAGGTACTGTAATTTTGCTTATGTTCAATGGTCAAGAGATTTTCAGATCAATGCACGTGTGTCCAAGCCTATGGAGATTGAACCAGACATGAGGAGCAACAAGGAACAGAAGCTTTATGGTGTCTATCTCATTAGCTTGACAACCAACATTCGGATTTGGAAAGCCTTGAACTCACAGCTTGAGGGTGCAAACTTGAACATTATTAGTAAAGTTCTGCAAGCTCATTCATCGGTATGAATTGGGTGGTGCTCAGTATTTAAGAGTTAAGACACATGCAAAACATAAATTTTAAGTTTTCTGTTTTTCTTATACTCAAATACCATATAAACAGGATTTCAAGTACTTGGGAGATCAAAATTCCTTTGTACCTACCACCACCTAATCACCTTCTTGTTATTTATTAAACATGCATTAGTGATGCTAATTTTGTACTAGCTAAAAGTTCCCAAGCATGGTAACTTAGTGAAAACATGTTGAAGTTTGCTTCTATTTTTTTAAAAAAATCTTTTATTTTACAGATTGGTGAAAACTGTTGGAAATGCCTTTCTGAAGAAGACCAAAGTTCAGCAATTTCTAGTACAAAAAACATAATTAGCTCGCAGCGTCTGAATGAATGCCAGAAAGATGCAGTTCTAAGTTGTGTTGCTATGGGGAAATGCCATCACAATCACCCTGTCAAACTTATATGGGGCCCTCCTGGTACCGGAAAAACAAAGACGGTTGCATCCATCCTCTTTTCACTGCTCAAACTAAAAATGAGAGCATTAACATGTGCCCCAACTAATACTGCAGTGTTAGGAGTGGCGGCTCGCCTGCATGGTTTAGTTAAGGACCATGTCGAATTTGATACTTATGGGTTTGGTGACATAGTGCTATTTGGGAATAGTTCTCGGATGCAAGTTGAAGATTATCATGGCCTTAGTGATGTCTTTCTTGATTATCGAGTTGATCAACTTCAGACATGTCTTGCTGGGTGGAAACAACACATGGAATCAATGATCAGTATGCTTGAGGACCCTCATCAACAGTACCTTTTATCTAAGCCTGATCAAATTGTTCTCGAGGGTAATGATCTTATGTCATTGGAAGAATTTACTAAGCTTAATTACAGTGCTGTAGAACAAGCATACCTTTCATACAAGCAAAATGAGGAGAAAGATGGTCATATGACATTGGAGCAATATGTGAAGAACAAATACAGTTGCATTGAAGGGAAATTCAAAACTTATAAAGCCGAGGTTCAGTTTGTAAAGACAAGGTTCAGTTTCATAGCAGAGAAGCTTAATTCCTGCTTGAAAACATTGTACACACATTTGCCAACATCTCTCATTCCCTTTGATGTAGCCAAGGACATGTATATAGCTCTCGGTTTGCTAAAATCCCTTCAAAGATCCTTGCTTCGTAACGAATTCATCGATGCAGTAAGAAGTACTGTCAATATGCCCGGACAGCATATTGAAGGTGAGAAGAAAGGTTTTTCGGCCATAGGTATCTGGGTGATCAATCAAATCTTACTTAGGCCTGTCCAAAGTTTGCTTAGTTCTACTGTGGTACTTCCTGCAATTGAAGATGTTAAATTTAGTTTTGGGAGGTTAAGCTTCGTAAGAGATGAATGCCTTAGAATACTGAGATCACTTGCTAAGACCATTTCAATGCCACATTTCAGAAACCAATATGAAATTAAAAACTTTTGCTTGAAGAAGGCATGTCTCATTTTCTGTACGGCATCAGGCTCTAGTAAGTTGTTCACCAAGGAAATGACACCGTTTCCATTTGTACTTATCGATGAAGCAGCCCAGCTGAAAGAATGTGAATCTGCCATCCCACTTCAACTTCCTGGTATAAGACAAGCTATTCTCATAGGCGATGATCGACAACTTCCTGCAATGGTTAAAAGCAAGGTATTTTAATTTTGTCTTTTCTTTTAAAGAGATTATAATAAAACATGCGAAGGAAATTTCATATAATAGCTTAAACTAAAGTTAAAGTAGTTTGATAAGAACTTGAATTGTATGAGGAGCCCAAGTCTCAAATCGAGTAGAATGAGATACTCCTAGAGTACTTAAGTACCTGATTCTCAATCTTCAAAATCTAGCTTTTGAGTAAGGGCAATGTCATTTGGATTTCATCATAGCTCTTTGCCATAGTATTAAATCTTCATTAACTAAAAAGGGTTTCATCAGAGTCAATTATATAATTATTCATGTGGCTTTGCTTTCTCAATCTTCTCAACTGAACTGGTTTTTGACTAGTGTGATTTGTGTTGTGGAAATTATCTAATGTCTTTGTCTATAATTAAACTTCAGGATTCTGATAAAGCTGGATTTGGAAGGAGTATGTTTGAGAGGCTAGTATCATTGGAATACAAGAAACATCTCCTTAAGGTACAGTTTAGAATGCATCCAACTATAAGCTCATTTCCCAATAGGGAATTCTACCAAGAGCAAATTTTGAATGGTGAGAACGTCAGAGATTTAAGCTATAATAAGCGTTTCCTTGGAGGAAAAATGTATGGCTCCTATTCTTTTATAAACATAGCAAAGGGTAAAGAGCAATATGGTCTTGACAACAGCTTCAAGAACATGGTGGAGGTTGCTGCTATCTTAGAGATTATAAAAGGCCTTCATAAAGGTTCCTTTTACGATTTTTTCTCTACATACACTTGTGTGTAAGCATGACATCTTTTCCCATTTGCAGAAGTTTCATAGGAACTATGCATATATGTGTGTTATAAGTACTAAGCCTTCACATTTGAAAATAAGGCGCTTTTTGAATGGTCCCTTATCTTTTTCTGCTGCAGAGTTTCTTAGCAATAGAAGGAAAGTGAGCATAGGAGTGATATCACCTTACAATGCTCAAATATATGAAATCCAAGAGAAAATGAAGCAGTGCAAATTGGATTCGGATCCTGAATTCTCTGTCAGTGTTCGTTCTGTTGATGGCTTTCAAGGTGGTGAAGAAGATATCATAATGATCTCCACTGTCAGATCTAACAGTAGTGGAAATGTGGGTTTTCTTTCTAATAGGCAAAGAGCAAATGTGGCTCTCACTCGTGCTAGGTGCGTAACATGT
Organism: Chamaecrista fasciculata; assembly: GCA_003254925.1. Taxonomy (NCBI): domain Eukaryota; kingdom Viridiplantae; phylum Streptophyta; class Magnoliopsida; order Fabales; family Fabaceae; genus Chamaecrista; species Chamaecrista fasciculata. The sequence goes on along the minus strand of QANZ01040479.1, from coordinate 121,402 downwards.
TGGGAATAAAACAAGACTTATATTTGAGTTAACATACAAGCTGATCCTCGAAATATACACTTGCTGGCCAATTTACACACTTTGGAAGTCATGAAGTGGATAAACTTCAATCCGTTAAAAACTTTATTTTATCAGTGTTTCCAATGAATGAAGAAGTTTAAGTTTCTAACTGAAAAAAACTCATGTTGTGTAAAGTCCCACTAGATATACAAGTATTCTAGAAGTGAGTTCCACTGAAAATCAAATCTATCTGGGATCTTCTACATTATTAAATCTTTTCAAAATGTAGTCTTTGTGAAATTTCAGTAGATAATCATGTTGCTTTCGAGTAATGATTATATGCCTCAGTTGATTATAACTTATACATAATTTCTTTTTTGAAGGTACTGTCTTTGGATTCTAGGGAATGCATCAACTTTAAAATGCAGTCACTCAGTGTGGACAAAGTTAGTAAAGGATGCAAAGAGAAGAGAGTGCTTTCACAATGCTGAGGATGACAAGAACTTGGCACGAGCCATTAAGGATGCATTGTGTGAGCTTCAAACAGTTGATGAATTAGAATCACCATTCAAGTCACTAAATATAAGGGACAAGACAGAACCACCTGCTACATCTTCTAGGTAATTTCTCATTTAACCTTAATTGGTTTTGTTGCTTGTATTAAGGACTGACCAATGTTCATCCATACAGTGGCAGTTGGAGGAAGAAACCTTTGTTGCTGTGATTGTATGTTTCTTGACCCCTTGTGAGGTTGTGGTAGCTCAACGATGATTGTTTGCATTACGAAACCAGATCCTCTAGAATATATTTTCTTCGAGAAAAAGTTAAAAATATATTGCATTGCACTTGAGTGATCTGAATTTTACAAGGGTCTAAATTGTATGGTTGTAATGTACCCTTCAACTTCGCTCTATGGTTTTGGTATAATATGAAGCAAAAATTTGTGCCATCTCTGTCATTGTGGTAATTAAATTTTAAAACCTGTGACTTCAAAAGCCATGAGACAAAATTGTTAAGAAATTTATATTGAGAAAGTAATATTTTGAAGGTGTAATATTTGAAGTAATATTTGCTTTCACTGTGGGAAAGGTGTAAATTCTTACTATTAGCTCATTTTCACTTGTCACTTTTTTGGTTTTCTAATTTTTCATATGACCTGGAGCTCTCTATGAAGCCATCATCAACTTCAACAAATCATCATGCTTCATTTTTCATTTGTCAAATAGAACTCTTCAGATTTTTGCTTGCAAAATAAGTTAATTTTTCAAAAAACAAGTTTTATACCTGACTTTTACAAAATGGTCAAAACCTCATTTTTGGTTTCCAAATTATAGGGTGAATTTCGTTTTAGTCTACAAACTTTGTCATTTGTTGTTATACCGTACGCAGACATACACGTGAAAATTGAAAAACAAAAACAAAATTTGAAGGCAATAAATTTGACATCGAAAAGAAAGAGAAGAAGTCGATTGTTTGGCAGGTAAAGTTGGTTACTTAAATCGTACCTTTGACGCTGTTGCTGATCGGAGTTCGCTGTCAGACGGCGACACGATACGAATATGGCGAATCGGCATTAATATTCCATGGTATAATTAAAAATGGCCAAAGTTCTATTTTGGTCTCTCAAATTTGCTCAAAGTTTCGTTTTGGTCCCTTAAGTATTTTTTTTTTCATTTTATTTTAATCCTCCGGTTTTCGAAAAGTTACACCCTAGCTTTCTTTTCGGGTCCGTTTGGTAAGGTTGGGGGTATGTAAAGGAAAGGGTTTTACAAGGGAAAAATTGTGAGGGAAAGGAAAAGTAGTTGAGGGAATGTAAAGTAGGTAAAGATTGAAAGTGTTTGGTATAAAAAGGTAGGGGAGGGAAAGTAAAATAGATATAGAAAAAAATGACAAAAATGCCCTTCCCACAACCACCACAAGACTGCCGCCGCCGCCACCCACCACCGCCGTCCACGGTGGCCGGCGCCGCCGTCAACCGCCGCCGCTGTCGCCGGCCACCTTAGGGGGAGAAAATGGGATGAGAGTGAGAGGGGCAAATTAGGAATTCTACCATAATTCCCTAGGTAGACTTGAATTACATCAGAAATGTGAAGTAAAGAAAAATGGCCTATGTAATGTAAAACCCTTTACATTGTAATCCACTTTACATAGCTTAAATTACCATACCAAACACATGAAAGTCTCGAAATTCGTGGAGTTTTACAATGTAAAACTCTTTTCATGGCTACCAAACGGAGCCTTCATCTATTTTTTCGATTAAAAAAAGAGAAAAACTAACTTTAATATCTCAAAAGTTCCATTTTTTTACATTAAGATTCTTTTTTTTTTTATAATAGGATCAAAATATAAAAATAAAAAAAAATAAATTAAAGCTTTAATCGATTCGGCCCAAAAAAACTTATTTTTTAATAAATTCAAAAATTATGATGTTACAAATCAACCCATTATCTTTTTTTCTTATAATTTTAGTCTTATATATTTGTGAAAAATTTCATCGTAAGTCCCACATGAATTTTGTCTATCTCTTTTCATTAAGCTTGACGTTGATAGTGGACTTGAAGGAGAGAAAAAAGCTGACATAGTCAAGTGAAATGGGATGGATTTAAATTTAGTCACATATCTTTTGAAAATGTTTCAAATGTAGTCTTAAAACACAATGTTTGATTTGGTTCTTAAAATATTTTAATTGTTAATGATTTGGTCCTTAGTAACAATTTAATTTTTTGTGACGATTTAACTTGAATTTGAACTACTTTTGTATTTTTTGGTCTCTGAATTTATGCTATTTTTTTATTTTTGATCCTTATTGTTGGCGATTGTAATAACTTAGGGACTGAGTTGTATGTTTTGATTATTTAAGGACTAATTCATTAATTTAGTGACCAAAGAAATAAATTTTATCTATCTATTATTATATAAAAAGAAGGGCTCAATTGTAATTTTGGCACAAGTGGAAAGATTTCAGATAGATTTAAAAAGATATTTACATACATGGGTTCAAAAGTTTAGCATTCTTCTATTTATTTCCATAAAAAGAAAATCTTCTATTTAGTCCTTATCTCACATATTTTTAAAAATCTGAGTTTTTGTATAATATATAAATATCATTGGGTTCCTTACCCAAGTAAGTTAAGACTAATGTTATCAAAACCGAACCAGACAAAGACTCGGACTAGTGTTCGGTTCACGGTCTGATTGGTCAAATCGGTCGAACCATCGGTCGGACCGGATGATGCAATAAATAATTATTTTTAATATATTAAATAACAATCAAGGTACCAAAATAACATTTTAAATACAAACAATCATTTTTAATATAATTAGTAATTTATTTTATTCTAAATATTAAAAGAACAAATGAAAAAGAAGGATAAAAGGTGAATGAGGGCCTCCACTTTACCTTCTTATAATTTTTAATCAATTTTTTAAATTTTAAAGAAAAAATTCAAAAAAAAAATTGGGTGAACCACTGGTTTTTTAAGCGGTTTGGCGGTTGAACCCGGTTCGCCGGTCATTTCCTGTTCAATCCAGTCCAAATGCCAGTTTGGTTATTTTGGTTTAACCCACTCGCTCTTGTATTTGGTTGGCGGTTGAACCGGTCGGACCGTCCGGTCCGGTCCGGTTCTGACAACACTGGTTAAGACATGGGGCTTAAATTTTGAAAATTCTATCTTCACTCATTATTATTATTACTCGAATGCGTCACAACATATCTCAAGTTCAAAATAATTTTTTTTTTGGCTAAATCATGGGTATTCCCTGCCTATCCGTGTAACAGTCTAAGCGAAGACTAATCCCATTCGGACCTTAGAGACAAAATGGCCAGAGCCCTCCCAACAATGTCGACTCTAGGAATCGAACTTGGATCCTCTTCCTAGGATGTAGCTCGCCTAGCCGCTACATCGAACATTTGTTGGTCAAGTTCAAAATAATTTGGCATAGAACTCTAGTGACATTTATGTATTTCTTTTTAATAACTATCTCTAGTCTCTAGGATGAAATTGTAGAAAACTCCCTCAATTCATATAATTGGTTGCATTTTGATCTGTTTTACTAAGGGAGATGATCTAAACACAAGAAAACAAATCTTATTGGGGAGTAAACTATAATTTAATATGCAATAGAAACCAATGACTAAAATACAGTAAAAATCAATGGCTATCATTGAAGACGTCATCACTTTTTGTTAAATGCTAATTGAAGTAAACCAGAAGGCTCATTTGTGGGCGAAAAGCACAAAATACTATAAAGTGACATTTTTTGTCTTTCAAAGTAGTAAAATGTGAAAATGGGATCACATTAAACTACATGGTATAAAGTGTAATTTATCTTATTTTTTTTTATGAAAGTTTTTATTTATTATAGTAACACATGACACTTTTAGTTTTTATTATTCTCCACTTTTAATTTTAAAATTTTTATAAGTAATGAATTCTAAAATTACTTATAAAAATTTTACTTGGATATGATAAGTAATTTTACTAAGATTTAAATTATAATAATTCTGTTGTAAAATATATGGTATAAGAGTACTTAAAGTTGAGAGAAAAGTAGGAGAAGTGTAATTTTTATTATCCACAGAAATTGCTTTTTTACATCAAACCCTAAAACCTCTATTTATAGGCTAAAGGATATATAAGGGAGATGAATTTAACTTAATGTACATTATGAAAGGATAAGATATTCATGTACATAGAGAAACTAGAGGAAAACTCAAACTTCTAAACACGAAGAATACCAAGTGACAAATGTGAATATTCACAAACATAATTATTTACAACAAATTCCAAATTTTCAACTTTATCCAAATAAATTATTTCAAATATCATAAATTAAAATTATAACAATTCAAATTCTTGATTTTAAAGATCTCGTAAATTTTAAAATATTTGAGTCCTAACACATCCTAAAGCAAATCAATTAATTAAGGATCTCTCTTATATGATGACATTTTCCAAAATATCATCTCCCATCGGAAATGCAAGTTAAAGAATTAATCTTGAATTCCATATAAAAAAAAAACGAATCAATGTTGAAGCTCATCATCAGAATAAAAGTCTTCTTACAAAAAAAAAAAAAAAGAATACTAAAAGTCTATTTTCAGAATTGTACTTAGTTGCATTAGCTCAAACACCTTGGTTATAACAATGAAACTCATCACTTTCGAGGTTATTAACTTCATTTGGTTTAATTTTATTTGCTCAAACTACACAAATCACACAACAACATTACATCAGAAACATCATATCAAAGATTGATAGTCTTGGTTTCCTTAATCCTCAAGTTTGACTTCGTTCTTTTCATCTTCTGTCTCTGCTTTCTCAATGACTCCATTTCCCACAATTTAGCTTTCTCTCTCTCACCCACACAAGCTCAAATAAAACCTCAACAAAATCTGCCATAGCTATTTATATTTTAAGTCTTTCAGAAAAAAAAAAAGAAAAAGAAAGTGATCAAGTGATGGAGAAGAAGATTCTTAATGGAAATATTGGAAGTGCAAGCTTGGTTGATACTGTGTTCTCTTGGACTCTCAAGGATGATCTTTATAAAAACGAGGTTATTTCTTTTTCCTATGAAACCATGTTAGATTACTATAATGTCTGTTTTATATAATACTCTTTTTTCCTCTTATATCTTTTCTGTTCCATTTTTGTTCTGTTTTGTTTTATTTTTTTCCCCTCTTGGGTTGCCTTTGTCATGGAAGATTCATTTGAAATTTTGCAGGTGACAAAGCCGAAGAAACTATGAATGCTATGCTTAGTTTATTTTTATTTATTTTTTTTATAAAAATATAGTGGGATTCTTTGTTTCCCAAGCATCACCTTACTGTTTTAGTAGAGAGAAAAGTGAATGGTTGAACCCTATGAGAAGGCATTAAGATACCAAATGCTTCTTGTTTTGGTTAAAAATCCACCATTACAAAGATTCAATGACTGAAATAGCATCACCTATATATACTAGATAATAACTGATAATTTACTCAACACAGCATTAAAAAGCAAATCTTTTGTGTTGTTCTTGTCTGTTCTTTACTGGCTTGGGAAGCCCATGGGAGTCTAATTGATTGGAAAATTTCACTGCTAGCATCTTATGAAAGGCATTTCATGACATAACCAAGTGAACTTAACATAATAATTTCTCTCAGGTTCCAAAGATCCCACAGACATTCTTATCACAACAGATTACATGAAATCCTTTATTCCTTCACTGATTGAGGAAACTCACAGTGATCTGTTCTCAAGCTTGAATGCCATATCTCAGGCTACTCTCCAAATCCTGAGATTTAAGAGGATCAACAAATCAGAGAAGGATTTACTCTATCAAATGACATTGAAGTGTATTAATGGTGGACAATATGAACCTGGCGTTGGAGATCTCATTGCCCTCACCGATATTAAGCCTAAATGCATAGAAGACTTGAAGAAACCTGGAAGGTACTGTAATTTTGCTTATGTTCAATGGTCAAGAGATTTTCAGATCAATGCACGTGTGTCCAAGCCTATGGAGATTGAACCAGACATGAGGAGCAACAAGGAACAGAAGCTTTATGGTGTCTATCTCATTAGCTTGACAACCAACATTCGGATTTGGAAAGCCTTGAACTCACAGCTTGAGGGTGCAAACTTGAACATTATTAGTAAAGTTCTGCAAGCTCATTCATCGGTATGAATTGGGTGGTGCTCAGTATTTAAGAGTTAAGACACATGCAAAACATAAATTTTAAGTTTTCTGTTTTTCTTATACTCAAATACCATATAAACAGGATTTCAAGTACTTGGGAGATCAAAATTCCTTTGTACCTACCACCACCTAATCACCTTCTTGTTATTTATTAAACATGCATTAGTGATGCTAATTTTGTACTAGCTAAAAGTTCCCAAGCATGGTAACTTAGTGAAAACATGTTGAAGTTTGCTTCTATTTTTTTAAAAAAATCTTTTATTTTACAGATTGGTGAAAACTGTTGGAAATGCCTTTCTGAAGAAGACCAAAGTTCAGCAATTTCTAGTACAAAAAACATAATTAGCTCGCAGCGTCTGAATGAATGCCAGAAAGATGCAGTTCTAAGTTGTGTTGCTATGGGGAAATGCCATCACAATCACCCTGTCAAACTTATATGGGGCCCTCCTGGTACCGGAAAAACAAAGACGGTTGCATCCATCCTCTTTTCACTGCTCAAACTAAAAATGAGAGCATTAACATGTGCCCCAACTAATACTGCAGTGTTAGGAGTGGCGGCTCGCCTGCATGGTTTAGTTAAGGAACATGTCAAATTTGATACTTATGGGTTTGGTGACATAGTGCTATTTGGGAATAGTTCTCGGATGAAAGTTGAAGATTATCATGGCCTTAGCGATGTCTTTCTTGATTATCGAGTTGATCAACTTCAGACATGTCTTGCTGGGTGGAAACAACACATGGAATCAATTATCAGTTTGCTTGAGAACCCTCATCAACAGTACCTTTTATCTAAGCCTTATCAAATTGTTCTTGAGGGTAATGATCTTATGTCATTGGAAGAATTTACTAAGCTTAATTACAGTGCTGTAGAACTAGCATACCTTTCATGCAAGAATGAGGATAATAATATGACATTGGAGCAATATGTGAAGAACAACTACTGTTGCATTGAAGGGAAATTCAAAACTTACAAAGCTGAGGTTCAGTTTGTAAAGAAAAGGTTCAGTTTCGTAGCAGAAAAGCTTAATTCCTGCTTGCAAACATTTTACACACATTTGCCAACATCTCTCATTCCCTTTGAGGTGGCCAAGGACATGTATATAGCTCTCGGTTTGCTAAAATCTCTCCAAAGATCCTTGCTTCGTAACGAATTCATCGATGCAGTAAGAAGTACTGTCAATAAGCCAGGACTGCATATTGAAGGCGAGAGGAAAGGTTTTTCAGCCATAAGTAACTGGGTGATCAATCAAATCTTGCTTAAGCCTGTCCAAAGTTTGCTTAGTTCTACCGCTGTGCTTCCTGCAATTGAAGATGTTAAATTTAGTTTTGGAAGGTTAAGCTTCAACAGAGATGAATGCCTTAGAACGCTGAGATCACTTGCTAAGACCATTTCACTGGCATGCCACATTTCAGAAATGAATATGAAACTAAAGACTTTTGCTTGAAGAAGGCATGTCTCATTTTCTGTACAGCATCAGGCTCTAGTAAGTTGTTCACCAAGGACATGTCTCCACTTCCATTTGTACTTATCGATGAAGCAGCCCAGCTAAAAGAGTGTGAATCTGCCATCCCACTTCAACTTCCTGGCATAAGACAAGCTATTCTCATAGGGGACGATCGACAACTTCCTGCAATGGTTAAAAGCAAGGTATTTTAATTTTGGCCTTTTTTTTTTTGAAAGATTATAACAAAACATGCGCAGGAAATTTCATATAATAGCTTAAACCTGAGTTAAAGTAGTTTAATAAGAACTTGAATTGTATGAGGAGCCCAAGTCTCAAATCAAGTTGACTGAGATACTTAGAGTACTTAAGTGCCTGATTCTCAATCTTCAAAATCTAGCTTTTGAGTAAAGGGCAATGTCATTTGGATTTCATCATAGTTCCTTACCATGTGGCTTTGCTTTCTCAATCTTCTCAACTGAACTGTTTTTTAACTAGTGTGATTTGTGTTGTGGAGATTATCTAATATCTTTCTCTGTAATTACACTTCAGATTTCTGATAAAGCCGGATTTGGAAGGAGTATGTTCGAGAGGCTAGTATCATTGGGATACAAGAAACATCTCCTTAAGGTTCAGTTTAGAATGCATCCAACTATAAGCTCATTTCCCAATTGGGAATTCTACCATGAACAACTTTTGGATGGCGAGAACGTCAGAAATTTAAGCTATAATAAGCGTTTCCTTGGAGGAAAAATGTATGGCTCCTATTCTTTTATAAACATAGCGAAGGGCAAAGAACAATCTGGTCTTGGACACAGCTTGAAGAACAAGGTGGAGGCTGCTGCTGTCTTAGAGATTATAAAAGGCCTCCATAAAGGTTCCGTTTTTTTTTTTTTGTCTCCACATGCACTTGTGTGTAAGCATGACATCATTTCCCATTTGCAGAAGTTGCATAGGAACTATTCATATATGAGTGTTATAGGTATTAAGCCTTCACATTTTGAAAATAAGGCACTTTTTGCATGGCCCCTTATCTTTTTCTGCTGCAGAGTTTCTTAGCAATAGAAGGAAAGTGAGCATAGGAGTGATATCACCTTACAATGCCCAAATCTTTGAAATCCAAGAGAAAATGAAGCAGTGCAAATTGGATTCGGATCCTGAATTCTCCATTAGCGTGCGTTCTGTTGATGGCTTTCAAGGTGGTGAAGAAGATATCATAATAATCTCCACTGTGAGGTCTAACAATAGTGGAAATGTGGGCTTTCTTTCTAATAGACATAGAGCAAATGTAGCTCGAACTCGTGCTAGGTATGTAACTTGTTGGGACTAAAACAAGACTTATATTTGAAAATTGAGTTACATACGTTGATCCCCGAAATATACACATGCTGACAAATTTACACACTTTAAAAGTTATGATGAAGTCAGTAAACTTCAATCCCTTAAAACCCTTATTCGCCTAACTTTCAGGGACAAAAGTACCAGAGTGAATTGGTTTCACGATTTTCAAGAACTAAAGTGTATGAACTAAATTCTTAAGAATTGAGTTGTCCACTTGTGTATCATTCAACGATCGACTCAGATGTTCAAAGTTCTTAGATCAGTCTCTTATATAAAAAAAATTGTTCACCAAGTAAACCATGCATATATCAGTGATTCCAATGAAGAGTTCCACTGAAAATCAAATCTGTCTGGGTTCTGAGATCTGCTTAGTTATTAAAATCTTTTAAAAATTGAGTCTTTGTGAAATTTCTTTGAACATTATAATCATTTTGCTTCCTGAGCTATGACTTATGTGTATATGCTTGAGTTGATTATAACTTTATTTCTTTTCTGAAGATATTGTCTTTGGATTCTGGGGAACGCAGCAACTTTAGAACGCAGTGACTCTGTGGACAAAGCTAGTAAATGATGCAAAGAAAAGAGAGTGCTTTCACAATGCTGAGGATGACAAGAACTTAGATCAGGCCATTAAGGATGCATTGTGTTCAGGCAAGAAAAAGGATAAATTTAATGATGCATTGTCTGAGTTTCAACTAGTTGATGAATATGAATCACCATTCAAGTCACTCAGCATAAGGGACAAGACAGAAACAGCTGCTACAGATTCTAGGTAATCTCACATTTAACCTAAATTTTTTTTCCCTTAAATGGACATGGCGTGTGGAATTAATTGGTTTTGTTGCTTGTATTAAGGACTGACCAATGTTCATCCATGCAGTGGCAGTTGGAGGAAGAAACTTATGTTGCTGTGATTGTATATTGCACTGTTGAATCAAAAAATATATATGTTTTGCACTGAACCTAAGAATTGGGATTTCCCAGAGTACTTCCCTATGGATTTTAGGGTCAAAATAGTATGGTAAAAATTATGTTATCGAAAGCACTTCCCTAGGGATTTTAGGGTCAAAATTATATGGTTGTAGTCTTGTAATGCACCCTTCAACTCTTCAAGTTTGCTCTATCTTGTGGTATAATATGAAGCAAAAAATTGTGTTGGCGTCTTCCTTTGAACTAAATGAAAAGATCATTTGTTATTATTATTGCTTCATTTCTGTCATCTTGTTAAATTCTACTGTTTAAGAGCATAATTATCAGTAACATACTGTTTTTTAACATCAAATAAAAAGAGTTCTAATTTCACTTTAATATTCCATAATGTTAAACTAATGATTTAATTCATTCATAATGTTTCATAAATTATTTGTCTTTGAAGCTCGAAATTAGAAGGTAAAAATTTTAAAACCCCGTGACTTCAAAGGCTCATGAGACAAAATTATTAAGAAATTTATGTTGAGAAAGAAATATTTTGAAGGAATCAATTGTTTCTTAAAAAATTTACTCTATATTTGGTTTTCTAATTTTTCGTATAACCTGGAGCTCTCTTTAAAAAACAAGTTTTAGACTTAACTTTTACAAAATGGCCAAAACCACATTTTGGTTCTGAAATTATGGGGTGAATTTCGTTTTGGTTTTAACCTTTTTCTTTTGTTTTGGTTCTCAAACTTTGTCATTTGTTATATAGTTAGTCCAACAAATGATTTCGTCTTGTTTTTGTTGTTATTTCTAAGCTCCTCACTAAGATGGTTTTTCTCTTATATGTGCCTAATAATTGAATTGATATAAGAAAAAACTTCATTCTTAGAAAAAAAATTCCAATCACAAATTTATCTCAAATTTTTATTTAATAAAAAATATTTTTTTTCTTATCTTTATTAGCTCACTTATTAACGAGAAAAATGATCTATTTCAATTGTCCATATTGGAAAGAACAACACAAATTGAACAAAAACATATTTAGGACTATAATAGTAAAACAAATTAAAAGTTTTACTACCAAAACACTGCAATGGCATTAAATATGATATTTTTAGGACAAATTCAAGAATTAAAAAAAAAAAATCAATTGTTTTCATATTTGTGATCAAAGCTTCTTTTTTCACTCCTTAGCAAAAGTACTCCCTTGAGAAGCTTGCTTTTAATGGTTTATGATTGATCCCTTCCGTAAATTACATGTAAAATATATATATATATATATATATATATATATAAGAAAAAACCTTGTTTTTCAAATTGAGCGAATTGAGGACCATGCACTCATGCAGTTGGAATCTGTTAGTAACTTGACGGAATTGAGCGAGTATCATATTTTTTTTTTTTTTCAAATTTAGTGCTTCAAAAAGATAAATAGTTTATGAAAAAATAGTCAGGAATTTTAACCTCTTTGCTTCATATTAAACCTCGAGCATAGAGCAAACCTGAAGGTTACAAGTTACAACCATATAATTTAGAACCCTGTAAAATTCGGATCATCACTTGAAGCACTCGAGATGCAGTACAGTGTATTTTAAGTTTTTCTCCAACATAACATCTTCCAGAGGATCTGGTATCGTAATGCAAAAAATCCTCGTTAAGCTACCACAACTTCAAAAGGGTCAACAAACATACCATCACAGCAACTAAGGTTTCGTCCTCCAACCCCAAAAACCACTGTATGAAACGAATGAGAAATTACCTAGAAGATGTAGCATGTGTTTCTGCCTTGTCCCTTATACTTAGTGACTTGAATGGTGATTCTAATTCATCAACTAGTTGAAGCTCATACAATGCATCCTCAATGGCTCGAGCTAAGTTCTTGTCTTCACCAGCATTGTGAAAGCACTCTCTTCTCTTTGCATCATTTACTAGCTTTGTCCACACTGAGTCACTGCGTTCTAAAGTTTCTGCGTTCCCCAGTATCCAAAGACAATATCTTCAAAAAAGAAATAAAGTGAAAATTATAATCATAACTTGGAACCAACATAGTAATGATGTTCAAAGAAATTTCACAAAGACTCAACTTTTAGGAGATATATGAACTAGAAAGATCACAGTTAGATAAGTTTTTTTTACAATGAAACTCACTTCAAGTATATTTATATATCTAGTGTGACTTATCACACCTTGGACTTTCACTTTCCTTTACAGGTTTTCATTTCACATATTTCACGCACATAGCCATTTTAGAGGATCTAAGTCCGTTACAATATGCATACCTTGCGCGAGTGAGAGCGACATTTGCTCTTTGTCTACTAGAAAGGAAGCCCACATTTCCAGTGTTGTTAGACCTGACAGTAGAGATCAATATGATATCTTCTTCGCCACCTTGAAAGCCATCAACAGAACGAACACTAACAGAGAATTCAGGATCCGAATCCAATTTGTACCGCTTCATTCTCTCTTGGATTTCACAGATTTGAGCATTGTATGGAGATATCACTCCTATGCTCACTTTCCTTCTCTTGCAGAGAAACTCTGTACCACAAAAAGATAAGGGGCCATTCATGAAGTGCCTTACTTTCAAAATGTGAAGGCTTTGGCCATTGTGCAAAAAAACATCCTTAGCACAAAAGTGCATGTGGAGGAAAAAGTGAAAAACAAACCTTTATGAAGGCCTTTTAGAATCTCTAAGATAGCAGCAACCTCTATCATGTTCTTCAAGCTTTTTCCATGACCAGATTGCTCTCTACCCTTATCTATGTTTATAAAAGAATAGGAGCCATACATTTTTCCTTTGAGGAAACACTTATTATAGCTTAAATCTCTGACATTCTCGCCATTCGCAAGTTGATCTTGGTAGAATTCCCTATTAGGAAATGAGCTTATAGTTGGATGCATTCTAAATTGTACCTCAAGGAGATGTTTCTTGTATTCCAACAACACTAGCCTCTCAAACATACTCCTTCCGAATCTGGTTTCATCAGAAATCTGAAGTTTGATTATAGACAAGGATATAGTTAATCTCCACAACGCAAAGCCACATGAATAATCATGTAATTAACTCTATGATGAAGCCCTTTTGGTTAATTAAGCTTTAATACCATAAGAGCTATGTTGAAATCCAAATGACATTGGAGGAAGATAGAGAATCAAGGCACTTAAGTACTCCGTTGAGTATTTCATTCTACTGGATCTGAGACTTATGCTCATCATACAATTCAAGTTATTATCAAACTACAACTCAAGTTTAAGCTATTAAATAAAAGTTCATGAGCAATTTTTTATTATTATAATCTTTTCCAAACAATAATGCCAAAACTAAAATACCTTGCTTTTAACCATTGAAGGAAGTTGTCGATCATCACCTATGAGAATAGCTTGTCTTATGCCTGGAAGTGTAAGTGGGATGGCTGATTCACATTCTTTTAGTTGGGCTGCTTCATCGATAAGTACAAATGGAAACGGTGTCATTCCATTGGTGAACAACTTACTAGAACCTGATGCTGTACAGAAAATGAGACGTGCCTCCTTCAAGCAAAAGTCTCTAATTCTATCTCGTCTTTTGAACTGTGGCAGTGAAATGGTCTGAGCAAGGAATCTCAGTATGCTAAGGCATTCATCTTTTTCGGAGCCTAACCTTCCAAAACTAAATGTAACATCTTCAATTGCAGGAATAGGACTAAGCAAAATTTGATTCTTGCATTTTTCAATTGGCAGTCCCCCATTATTCTTGGGAGCTTCAATGAATTCGTTACGAAGCAAGGACCTTTGAAGGGATTTTAGCAAATCAAGGGCTCTAAACATGTTTTTCGCCACCTCAAATGTAATGAGAGATGTTGGTACATGTGTGTACAATGTTTGCAAGCAGGACTTGAGCTTCTCTGTTATGAATCTGAATCTGCTCTTTACAAACTGAACCTCAGCTTTGTAAGCTTGAAACTTCCATTCAATGGTACTGTAATTCTTCTTCACATATTGGATCAATGTCATATGATCAACTTTCTCCTCATTCTTGTATGAGAGGTATGCTTGTTCCACATGAATGTAATTAAGCTTTGTAAATTTTTCCAATGACATAAGATTATTTTTTTTATTCGGATACCTTTCATCAAGCTTATATAAAAGGTACTGTTTATGAGGGTTCTCAAGCAAACTGATCATTGATCTCATGTGTTTTTTCCATCCAGGGAGACATTTCTGAAGTTGAACAACTCGATCATCAAGAAACAAATTGGTAAGGCCGGGATAATTCTTAACTTTCATTCGAGAACTATTCCCAAATAGCACTATGTCACCAAACCCATAAGTATCAAATTTAACATGCTCCTCAACTAAACTATGCAGGCGAGCCGCCACTTCCAACACTGCAGTATTGGTTGGAGCACATGTTAATGCTCTCATATTAAGTTTAAGCAGTGAAAAGAGGATGGAAGCAACAGTCTTTGTTTTTCCAGTCCCGGGAGGACCCCATATAAGTTTGACAGGGTGATTATGATGGCATTTCCCCACCATAACACAATTTAGAACAGCATCTTTTTGGCAATCATTCAGATTATGGGAACTGATTATGTTTTGTGTACTAGAAATTGCTGAACTGTGGTCATCTCCTGTAAGGCAGTTGCAGCAGTTTTCTCCAATCTGTAAAATAAAAGAATTCAAGAATAAAAATGAATAAGCAAACTTCAACATCTTTTCTTCATCACTAACTGTAGAGCAAGATTAAATACTTGAAATCTTGTTTATAAGGTATTTGAGTAAAAGAAACACAGAAAACTTAAGATTTATGTTTTATATGTGTCTTAAATACTGAACACCACCCAATTGATCATACCAGTGAATGAGCTTGCAGCACTTTACTAATAATGTTCAAGTCTGCACCCTTAAGTTGTGAGTTCAAGGCTTTCCAAATCCGATTGTTGGTTGTCAAGTTAATAAGAAAGACAGCATAAAGCTCATGTGCCTTGTTGCTCCTCATGTTTGCTTCAATCTCAATGGGCTTGCTCACAAGTGTTACGATCTGAACAATTCCTGTCTGTTCAACATGAGCAAA
Source organism: Chamaecrista fasciculata (assembly GCA_003254925.1). NCBI lineage: Eukaryota > Viridiplantae > Streptophyta > Magnoliopsida > Fabales > Fabaceae > Chamaecrista > Chamaecrista fasciculata. The sequence goes on along the minus strand of QANZ01040479.1, from coordinate 105,970 downwards.
ATTACAGTACCTTCCAGGATTTTTCAAGTCTTCTATGCATGTCGGTTTAATGTCGGTGAGGGCGATGAAATCTCCAACCCCAGGTTTATATTGTCCACCATTAGAACCCTTCAATGTCATTTGATATAAAAAATCCTTCTTGAAGTTCTTGATTCTCTCAAATCTCAGGATTTGGCAAGTAGGAGCCTGAGAAATGGCCTTCAAGCTTGAGGACAGATCACTGTGAGTTTCCTCAATCAGTGAAGGAGTAAAGGATTTCATGTAATCTGTTGTTGACAAGAATGTTTGTGGGATATTTGGAACCTGAAAGAAATTATTGTGTTAAGTTCACTTGAGATGTCATGAGTCATGACATATCATTCACAAGATGCTAGCAGTCAAATTTTCAAAGGAAAAACTCATTTTTTGGTCCCCGAATTTGTCTCAAAACTAAGATTTAGTCCCTATGTATTATAAATATATATATTTTAGTCCCTTTTATTTTTTTTACTAAAGTTGACAATTTGGGAACTAAATAGTTTATGTTTATAAAAAAAAAAAATCAAAGACCAAAGGGCGCAGTTCTATTGTCCAGGGGCTAAATCATAATTCAAGAATTGTTTGATGCTTTTTAAATTTTGTACAGATTGCTAATTTGCATCTTTTGTTCATCCTTTATCTTGAGGATCCAATTTGCATCTATGTATCTCCAAAAACGGTGTTCCCAATGTCAAATTAATAAGAAAAAGAGAGGCATGAGAATAGATGACTGATAGTAAAATACAGTCGAAATTACTAGTCATTAACAAGATATTACTACCATCGTTCTCAAGATACCCATTTAAACCATACAATTTTACAAATATGTCTATTGAAATCAATCTCGATCTAAAATCTAAATGTTTTATTACGAATATTATGAATTTTAAGAGATGTATTATATATATATAAAATCATATATCTTGGATGATTTTATGTTTTTTTTTTAAAAAAAAATAGGCTTTGATAAAGTCTTTTTCTTCAACCTTGTGATTTAAAGAGTGTCTTTCTAGTTGTTTTGCCTTTTTGTACTCTGTTTTTTAAAAAACAAAACGAAACAAAATAAGAAGTATTTGGGTATCTAAATGCCTTCTCATATGGTTCAGCAATTCCCTTTCTTCTCCAATATGTTTCTTTTTTTTAAAAAAGGTAAACTAAGTATAGTATTCATAGCTTCTTCAGCTTAATAATCACCTGGAAAATTTAAAAGAATCTTCCATACCAAAAGGCAACTCAAAAGAGGAAGAAAAAAAAGAGCAAAAATGGAACAGAAGAAATATACAAGAGCAACATCAAAGAATAACTACGAGTATGATAAAACAGACATTATAATAATCTAACATGGTTTCATAGGAAAAGAGAAATAACCTTGTTGTGATAAAGATCATCGTTGAGAGCATCCATGAGAGTCCAAGATAACACAGTATCAACCAAGCTGGCATTTCTAGTATTACCGTTAAGAGTCTTCTTCTCCATCATCTGATAAGTGATCACTTCTTTGATTTTTGAGTTGTGAGGCTGAAACACTTAAATTTCAAATTATAAATGGGCTATATATGGCAGGTTTTCTTGGGATACGGAATCATTGAGAAAGCAGTGAGATGAAAGTTGAAAAGAAAGAGAAGTCAATAGAAACTAGAAAGTCATTTTGTATGGAATCATTTTTAAAACTAGAAATCTGTATCCTTAAATAATCATTATTTATACTTAATCATTCTATTTATGAATTACTTGATTTTTGACTAATTAACTTGATGAAATGTGCTACATTTAAAAGAAATTGATACTAGATAAGGCTATGTTTTTATACCTTTTTTATCTTCAAGAATTAATTATATTTTCAAAATAAAAAAAAATGTCCAATTTAAGATTATAAAATTATTTACGCTTAAATAAATGGCTGTGGGACCAACGAATCTAGCTTAAAGCTTTGGCTTTTCGGTTTGAACTTTGAACTTTGAACAGTTTTACTTTTATGTATATATGCAAAGAATTCATGAAAGTTGATTTGAAGGAAAATCATTTTAAACCCCAATTAAATCATTATTCATTAATTTCTTGTGATTCCCTTCGGACGATCACCACAACTTTTTGTGGCGACTCTTTAGTGGCAACATAAAATTTTGTCACCGAAAGTCCTCTTTTAGTGGCGACTTTTATTGATTGCCACCGAAAGTATTTAAATTCTAACTCACCAACATTGAACCAATGACAAAGTAGTTAAGGAAAGTAAATCATATTAAACCAAATGAAGATGATATTTAACCAAATGAAGAGTAACATATACAACAACATAATTAAACAACTTTTAACAATCCATAAATATAATTAAACCAAATGAAGTTAATAACCTCAAGAATTGGACTTTTAGTATTCTGAGGAGTAGTTTCATTGTGTTATCCAAGGTGTTTGAGTTAATGCAATTCTGAAAACGGACTTTTAGTATCATGATGAGTTTCAACATTAATTCTTTTACTATTCCCATGGAAGATGATATTTTGGAAAACATACACACCACAAATGAGTTTACAAAAATGGTTTTGCTATGGAAGGTAAAATAGTTGATAATAAATTTTATTGTACAATTTCAATAGGAAAAAGACAAATTCAATGACTTAAAATTAAAGGTGTCTCAACTATTTTTCTCTCCATAGATTTTTCCTTACAAAAAAAGCCTTTTGATCAGAGATTTTTGTGTATGTGTGTGTGTGTGTGTTTGAATACTAGTATTTTTTGTGTTTAAAAGCTATGTACAATATTATGTGTTCAATATCTGTAAGTGATAAAATTTTAAAATAAGCATATGTTCTTGAATTCCAAATGATGTTATGCTTTTTATTACTCTTTCATGTTTATGAGTAAAGATTTTGTTGTTAGAATCAATGCCCATTTTTTGTTATTTTCACTCAAACTTTATCTTCTTGATCTTCTCAAGTAAAGGCCCCTTTGGTTTCTTTTCTATGAAAAAAAGAAAAAAGGCCCCTTTGGTTTGATGATTAATAGAGATGGAACAAATAATAGTGAGTTTGATTTGTTTCTTGATTCTTGTGCTTGTCATGTAATATGTGTATATATATATATATATATATTTGTCAGAAGCTTACTGGAACTGGTGCAGAGAAAATGCACTTTGAAACTTCCATGTTTGTTTCACAACTCACAAGTCAACATCACTCCCTTCCCTTCTTCCATGTTAGTTACTAAACTAGTGCAAATTTTGCAGGCAGAGACATGTACCACGTAATAATACGTAACGTACCCAGAATAATAATAATAATAACATTAATTATGATACTACATTGTATTATATACAAATTAAAAAATAGTTAATTTCAAAAAGGGTCCTTCTAACGTGTTAATGTTTATTTTGATTGATCAAGTGAGTTTTTAAACATTAAAAATTATCTTTTAAATAAATTTTCGTAGATTTCAAGATATGAGATACTCTATTTTTTGTTAAAAAATGAACAGTTACAAAAGGAAAGGGAGTACATACCGTAGTGCTAATAAACGTATCTAAAAGCATCTCCCCAAACATCTCTAAGGTAGTCATTACCTACACAAAAAGACCAAGTTACCCTACCATGACCAATAAGTCTTACTATGTCATCTCTCACGCGCTTTTCCTCGGCAGAGCCAACCCCATTGCCCAAAATATTAACAACTAATTTAGACGGGATACCTACAAGATCAAAAAAGTCAATAAAAAGGTCTCTAATAAAAACCAACAAGGGCAAAGATATGAGATACTCTATTAATCAATTAGAAGAAACCTTAAAATGTGCTCTAAGAGCACATGATAGATAAATCTTTTCAAAAATACCATATTATACTATGAGTCTATGATTAAAGAAAGAGGACACCTACCTAGTATGTTTTTTTTTTGGTACTAACACCTACGTAGTATGTTAGTATGTCCCTCACTTGTGTTTAAATTTGAACTTTTACTTTTATAATTTATTTTAAGAAACAAATTCTTAGAAAAATATCTTTTATAATTGTAAAATTTAAAATAATATTTATATGCGTCTAATAAAGCACACTAATTAAAAACAAAAAATAAAGAACACTAGTTTAGCATTGTGATATATTATTAAATGTTAAATACATATTAAAATAAAATTAAAATCAATAAAAACTATCTAAAAAGTTATATAATTATTTAATTTTTATTTTTAAAAATAATAAAATAATATATTAATTTTAATATTTACACCATGTGAAGCTTAGAAATCATGTATATTGCTCTTTTGTGAAAAAAACAAAATTCTTTTTACATTTCTAACTATTTGTATAAAAGTTTGACACTAGACCTTAAATATTGTATACTAATAAATCTGAAAAATATTGATATGATGAAGATAAAAAAAGCATTTAACATGTTAACATCAAGAAGACAAAATTGAAGACAGGAACATACTGTAGCATACTGATTAGTGACTTTTTTTTCAAAAGAATACGTTTAATTGCAAATTTTATCTTAAAAAATTATTATGTTATTTTCAAATATTTATATAATTTCAGTCACGACTCACATATTTGTAAGTTGACAAATGATTATTTTTTAATATTTTATTAATATATTTCTATCCAGCAAAAATGCATAGAAGATTGGGCAAATATATAAATTAAATTTTAAATAATACATGAGTTAATACCAAATTAAATATTGAAAAATCTAATTTATATTCTTTAATTTCTAAAAATTGATAATGAAATCAATATATGTAAATATTTTTATTCTTACAAATTAATTCTAAAATAAAAATCACGAATTTAAATAAATTGTGCCAATTACATTTTTAGAGATTAAACTGTAAATTTATATATCTTTTAATAATCAAATTATATATCTACACTTGAAGGTTTGAACTCCTTTTTAAATATTTTAAACAAAGATTTCCACAGCAAAGTAGCATAACAAGTAGGACCAAAATGAGAGTTAAAAAGTACCTTTGTCTACAAGACTTTCCATTATAAAAATGTTCAAATGAGACAAAATCAAATCTCATATTACAGTCTTTCGCTTTCTTAATCCTCAAGTTGGTACCTTTCCTTCACATACAACGAAACCACAAGGAAAAGCAATCAACCTACTACAACGTCTATAGTCTATACCCATCATCTTTTGTACTATACAATGACTTTCTATTGATTTGTTCGTCCACTTCTTTCTTTGCATCTTTCATCTTTGCTTTCTCATCAAAATTTCACTCTCACACCCAGAAGCTTAAAACCCCAAGAAAAGTTGCAAGAAGTATTTAAGTGTTTCAGCCTTACGATTCAGAAGGAAAAACAAAAGGTGATCAAATGATGGAAAAGACTCGTTACAATGGTAAAGAGGGTGCCAGTTTGGTTGATATTGTGTTCTCTTGGACTATCAAGGATGCTCTCAACGAAGATCTTTATCAGAACAAGGTTATTTTTCCTATAAAAAACACATTAGATAATTTAGATTAGCACTTTATATAATGTCTGTTTCAATGTACTAATTATGTTTGATGTTTCCCTTATCTTTTCTGTTCCAGTTTTGTTCTGTTTCTTTTTTCCCCTCTTTTGGGTTGCCTTTATTATGAAGATTCTTTGAAATTTTGCTGTTGAAACTATGAATGTTGTTTTAGCTGGTTAGAGAGGAAAGTGAACTTCTGAACCCTATGAGAAGGCATTTAAGATCCCCAAATAATAAAACAAAGTGCAAAAATAGCAAAACAACAATAGAATTAAAAGAAAGCCTTTGATCAACCTAGTAAACCTAGGTTGATGTGTCAATTTATTACCTGACAGTGTCACATTTATTACATGACATCTCAAGTGAACTTAACACAATAGTTTCTCACAGGTTCCAAAGATCCGACAGACATTCTTGTCAACAACAGATTACATGATACTCATCTTTTATTCCTTCACTGATTGAGGAAACTCACAGTGATCTGTCCTCAAGCTTGAAGGCCATTTCTCAGGCTCCTACTTGCCAAATCCTGAGATTTGAGAGAATCAAGAACTTCAAGAAGGATTTTTTATATCAAATGACATTGAAGGGTTCTAATGGTGGACAATATGAACCTGAGGTTGGAGATCTCATCGTCCTCACCGATATTAGGCCGAAATGCCTAGAGGACTTGAACAAACCTGTAGGGTACTATAATTTTGCTTATATTCAAGGGTTAGAAAGTGGTCAGATCAAAACACTAGTGTCCAAGCCCATGGAGATTGAACCAGACATGAGAAGCAACAACGGAAAGAAGCTTTATGGTGTCTATCTCATTAACTTGACAACTAACGTTCGAATTTGGAAAGCCTTGAACTCACAGCTTGACGGTGCAAACTTGAACATTATTAGTAAAGTGCTGCAAGCTGATTCACTGGTAAGAACTGGGTGGTGTTCAGTATTTAAGACACATGTAAAACATAAATTTTAAGTTTTCCATGTTTCTTACACTCTAATTCCTTATAAATAGGATTTCAATTACTCGGGAAATCAAAATTTCAGTGTACTTGAACCTAAATCATTTCTTGTTATTTAATAAACATGCATTAGTTATGCTACTTTGACACTGAAACTTCACAAACGTGGTAATTTCTTATCTTGCTCTACAGTTAGTGATAAAACAAACATGATGAAGTTTGCTTTTTTAAGTTACAGATTGGAGAAAACTGTTGCAACTGCCATTCTGGAGAAGACCACAGTTCAGCAATTTCTAGTACACTAAACATAATCAGCTCCCAGAATCTGAATGAATGCCAGAAAGATGCAGTAATAAATTGTGTTACTATGGCAAAGTGCCATCACAACCAAACCGTCAAACTTGTTGGGGCCCTCCTGGGACTGTAAAAACAAAGATGGCTGCTTCCATTCTCTTTTCACTGCTCAAACTAAAAATGAGAACATTAACATGCGCTCCAACCAATACTGCAGTGTTGGAAGTGGCATCTTGCCTGCATAGTTTAGTTAAAGAAGATGTTAAATTTGATACTTACGGGTTTGGTGACATTGTGCTATTTGGGAATAGTTCTCGGATGAAAATTGAAGATTACCATGGCCTTACCGATGTCTTTCTTGATGTCTTTCTCTTGATTATCGAGTTAGTCAACTTCAGGCGTGTCTTGCTGGATGGAAAAAACACATGGAATCAATGATAAGTTTGCTTGAGAACCCTCATGAACAGTACCTTTTATCAAAGCTTGATGAAAGGTATCTGGAGGTTAATGATCTAATTATGCCTTTGGAAGAATTTACTAAGCTTAATTACAGTCATGTAGAACAAGCATACCTCTCAAGCAAGCAATATGAGGACAAAGATGGTCATATGACATTGCAGCAATATGTGAAGAACAAATATAGTTACATTGAAGGGAAATTTGAAGCTTACAAAGCCGAGGTTCAGTTTATAAAGAGAAAGTTTTGTTTCATAGCAGAGGATCTTAAGTCCTGCTTGCAAACATTGTACACACATTTACCAACATCTCTCATTCCATTAGAGGTGGCCAAGGACATGTTTACAGCTCATGGTTTGTTAAAATCCCTTCAAAGTTCCTTGCTTCAGAACGAATTCATCGAAGCTCCGAAGAATGCTGTAAGAAGTACTGTCACTAAACCAGGACTGCCTATTAAAGGTAAGAAAAAAGGTTTATCTGCCATCGGCTACTGGGTGAGTCAATTATTGCTTAAGCCTGTCCAAATTTGTGTCTGGGTGAGTCAATTGTTGGTTAAGCCTGTCCATTGTTTGCTCGGTTCTACTATTGTACATCCTGCAATTGAAGATGTTACATTTAGTTTTGGAAGGTTAAGCTTCGAAAGAGATGAATGCCTTAGCACACAGAGATCACTAGCGCAGAGCATTTCACTGCCACAGTTCAGAAACCATTATGAAATTAAAGACTTTTGCTTGAAGAAGGCGTGCCTCATTTTCTGTACAGCATCAGGTTCTAGTAAACTGTTCACCAAAGAGATGACACCGTTTCCATTTGTACTCATCGACGAAGCAGCCCAGCTAAAGGAATGTGAATCAGTCATCCCACTTCAACTTCCAGGCATAAGACAAGCTATTCTCATAGGTGATGAGCAACAACTTCCTGCAATGGTTAAAAGCAAGGTGCTTTAGTTTTGGCATTATGTTTTGTCAGAGACTATAATGAAACTTAAACTTGAGTTAGAGTAGTTCTTGGCTTAGTATTAAAATTTCACCAACCAAGATGTCAGAGTTTGAACCTTACCCCATTTTCTTACTTAAAATTTAGTTTCAACACAAGTTATTATGGACAATGTTCTTTGCAAACACTTGGAAAGTCCCTAAAGGCTTTTTTCGGAAGGATTGTGCTAGAGGCAATTATGAAGCTACTCATATTGCTTTGCTTTCTCAATTTACTCAAATGAACTATTTCTAGATATGTGTGATTTGTGTAATGGAGATTATCTAATATCCTTGTCTTTAATTAAATTTCAGATTTCTGATAAAGCTGGGTTTGGAAGAAGTATGTTTGAGAGGCTAGTATTATTGGAATACAAGAAACATCTCCTTGATGTACAGTTTAGAATGCATCCACCTATAAGCTCATTTCCCAATAGAGAATTCTACCAAGAGCAACTTTTGAATGGAAAGAACGTCAGAGATTTAAGCTATACTAAGTGTTTCCTTGAAGGAAAAATGTATGGTACCTATTCTTTTATAAACATAGCTAAGGGTAAAGAGCAATCTGGTCGTGGACACAGCCTGAAGAACATGGTCGAGGTTGCTGTTGTCTCAGAGATTATAAAAAGCCTTCATAAAGGTATCTTTTTCACTTTTTCCTTCACATGCGCGTGTGTGTGAGCATGATAATTTTTCCTATTGCAATAAGTTCTCACATTTTGAAAATAAGACACTTTATGAATGGCCCCTTATCTTTTTCTGCTACAGAGTTTCTCAGTAAGAGAAGGAAAGTGAGCATAGAAGTGATATCTCCATACAATGCTCAAGTCTATGAAATCCAAGAGAAAGTGAAGCAGTACAATTTGGTCCCGGATCCTAACTTCTATGTCAGTGTTCGTTCTGTTGATGGCTTTCAAGGTGGTGAAGAAGATATCATAATAATCTCCACTGTCAGGTCTAACAATAGTGGAAATGTGGGCTTTCTTTCTAATAGACAAAGAGCAAATGTAGCTCTGACTCGTGCTAGGTATGTAACTTGTCGCGATTAAAACAAAACTTTTGACGATTTCTTAGATTAATCTTGTCTATATAAAAAAAAAAATGTAGACCAAGCCAACTATGCATATATCAGGCTTCATATAAGTTTAAGATTCTAAATGATCAAACTCATGTTATCTAACTAATGAAAACCTGTCAAGGAAAGTGGAAATCCAAGGTGTGATAAGTTTCACAGGATATTGTACATCACTACCTTGTAAATTATTTACAAGATGTTAGGGTAATTAATTTGGCCAAAATTTAGTCTCATATATGCATGGTTGGCTCTCAATATACTGTCATATAAGTAAATTGTTTCCAAGATGTGATAATCCAACACCTTGTAAATTGTTTTAGTCAAAATCAACGTAAAACGCTCTGATGCCATGTGAGTGATGAGAGAGCCACAAGGGAGTGATGAACTGTATACATTGAGAGTAAAAGTTTATTTTACAAGTGACAACTGATCCAGAACATTACCTACCCCATTAACTATGCTAGCTGTATATCCTAACTCCTAAAAACATCTGAAATTGAAAAACATCTGTCTGATCTTATTTAATAAATCTTTTCAAAATTGAGTCTTATTATAGTGAAACTGTTTTGAACCTTATAACCATAGTATATGCTTGAGTTGATTTTAACTTTATTTCTTTTTTGAAGATATTGTCTTTGGATTCTGGGGAACACAGCAACTTTAGAACGCAGTGACTCAGTGTGGACAAAGCTAGTAAATGATGCAAAGAGAAGAGAGTGCTTTCACAATGCTGATGATGACAAGAACTTAGCTCGAGCCATTAAGGATGCTGCATTTTGTGAGCTTTAACTAATTGACGAATCAATTCAAGTCACTCAGTGTAAAGGACAAGTCAGAAACAGCTGCTTCAACTTCTAGATGATTTACATTTTACCATAATTTTTTTTCCCTTAAATGGATATAGTAATGATCAAAATATCCATACTTAATGGGTACTTTGAGCATGAGTTTGTATCCAAGTAAAATGTAAATAAGTTTTGGTATGGATATTTACTTAAAAAAAATACGGATTTAGATCTTGGCTGAACATATACTCAATTTAGTGAATATTTATTTTTTTGAGTATAATCTTTGAACTTCATATATGAAAAAAATATAGAATTATGAAGATAAAATGTTAACTATTTTATATAGACTAATTTAATAGTGCATTTGTATTTATGATTTATGAAGTATTATTTATCTTTTATAATGATAATTAGAAAAAAAAATCGATAAAAATAAATTTAAGAAAAAACATTTCAAAAAAAAAAACAATTAACTTTTTTCTCACTGATGCAACAGCGTGTTTTCTTAAGATTCAGAGAAATTTACTCTCTTCACTGGCTTGGCAGAAAAATGAAGGATCACAAAATGATGGACAAATTGGGGGCACCTTAAACAAACAAAAGTGTTGAAACTATATATACATTCTCCATAATTCCAACTCCAAAACATATCAGTCAGTAAATAACAATTGAGAAGTATAATAAACTAATTACTTATCCAGAAAAAAGTTGAGAACTACATGATTTAAAACCCACTGGAAGGGTGAAGTCAACATCCATCATCAAAATGAAGCTACATGAATTTGATCTCAACAGCCCAAGACATTTTAAAACCACAGTTTTTTTGCCGTTACCATGTCAAATCTATACCTGCTTTTTAACAATGAGAAAGATTTTACACACATCTTGCAATAAAGGAGCGTTGATTCCTTTTGAAGTCCTACCCTGAAGAAATCTTCTGAGTCTTGCAAGTTATAACTTACAATGCTGTGATGAACTTATGAATTTTTGTCTGAGCTCGCTCCTTTTCCTCCGGTCCGTCAAGATCACCAATGTTGTCGTGATATTCCTGAACCACAGACAGATACCACTTCAATAAGCCTTGGAAGTTGAGAAATGTCATATCTTCTTTACTAAAATATGACGACTATAAGAACAATGAATGGAGCAGTGGTATTCAAGTATAATAATTACCAGGTATCTCCAGATATAAAGGGAGAAATAAATAACTAACACAACCATAAAAATGTATCATTTTTAATGACAGGCCGCAGAAACAATTACATCATATACCTGAAGTATGTCTTTGATATCATTTTTACCAAGTCTGTTCTGCTTGAGAAGCAGTTCAATTCTCGATCTCATTTGTGGATGCCTGCCCAGGGAGTATATAATTAGAGCTCAGGAGAAAATCCCCGTGTCAAGGCTCTCAAAATCAACACATACACATAGATGTAAATACTCACTCTGAGCACCAAAGATGACCTAGAATGACGGCAATCAACTGCAGAATCGTACATAGAAATTGTCAACACAAGAAAGATGCTTTAATAAATCTAACTATTTGAAGATCATGCTATTACAAAAGCTATTGGTGTGTGATAAAGACTTTCCTCAAAGCAATCTGACTTGAAAAGAAACTAAGACTTTTAACATGCTTTTGGGTAAATAATTATACTTGCGTTTAAATTGATAAAAATTATATCCATCATATACTTTCTTAGTAACCATAAGTAAACACAGTATCTGTTTTTCCTTCGAGGCAGTTATGATGAGTTCAAACATGAAAAAAATTGCCACGAATCCCTGAGTCAAGTGAGCAAACTTCAATCCTGAAAGCTAAATGATTAGACATCCTGAAAATTCTTACCTGAAGAGTATAAAGTCCAGATTCTAGTTTGCGATTGTATTTCTCATCTTCATCCATCTGCAAAAATAAAGGAAGGACTATAAATATTCAGCAAAATAGCTAATTCAAGATGCATCTAGGAAAGAAGTGACTTGAGATACCTCAAAGTCATCTAGTTGAATCTGATTCAATCGTTCAGTTTCTGCTTTAACTCGATCAGAATATCTGGAGGTAAAAACAATAGTAATTTAGTGTGCTCAAATGAGAATATATCAATCAGATGAGCTTTAAGCTTAACTGCAGGGAACAAAGGGATGAAATTTAAAAATCATAGACTCCACAGAGAGAAGTTGATGAGCCAGCCTACCTCATGTATAGTTCCATTAGCCTGTCTATCTTCTCACACTCATTTTCAACAAATTTACTTAATAATCTCTCTCTTCTGGAACCCCTCAAGATTCCACCTGGAAAAATATATAAGACATCTAAGTTCACAAAAGAAAAAGTATAAAATTCATATATTCATGTATTCACTTCCTAGTATAATTCATATTTCAATTACAATCACAGACAGCATTGATATAAGGGATCAGGGGGAAATCCATATCAAATCCATGTCCCTTCTTTCAGTTGTGCTGTATGATGCTATTTTGATTCAATATGATAAATGGCTTGGTATTGCTTAAGCAATATCTGGATTCGAGACCTTATAAATATAGCTACTCCGTAGAGACTCTCCCACCATATCTAGAAGTGAGACCCAAGTAGAGTCTGGATTAGTAGGAGCAAAGCCCAGGAGACCGGGCAAGCAACCAAAAGAAAGAGTTGATATAGTATCCATATTTTCTCAGGAGACTATCATGCACGTAGTCACAGTCACTTTCTTATTCTGTTTTCCCTATTTTTGTCTGTAAAGTTAACTTAAAATGGGTCACTGTCTTTTGTTCCAAAAAAAAAGGGCCAATGTCAATTTCTATGTTGAATAGGTCTCAGTATGGGTAGGTCTAATAGGTCAAATATTTTGGTTTAAACAGGATATGCAACATTTATTTATATCATATAATATATAATGTTTTCATCAACAATGAAAACAAGATAAATAATTAACTTATTGATTAAAATATTTGAATATATTTATCAAAATCTAAAATCTGAGAAACTTAACTATTTAAACCAAAATATTGTATACCTTTTTTGAAATGAAAAATAATAAAAAATCAGACAATGAAACAAATATTCATCTAATCTCCCTTTTCAATATATAAGCCCCAATGAGCCCCTGGTCTGTAATGCAATAAAAACAAAGACATTGAGCAAAACAGTTAGATGAAAATAAAAGCATATTTTGCGAAATATACATATCTGATACATATTTCACAGACATTACCCAAGAAGTACCGGTACTCACTGCATACCCGGTATGGGTATTGCACCATTTTGGCCATACTCATACTCATAAGTCAATTTCCTAGCATAGCAGAATAAATCGCATGATTCGCGATTCAAACCATGAGGTTTGAGTTGATTCAGCAGCCAAATGTTAAAGTTCAATGGTTGAATCACTGATTTGCCAGAATTGTATAATCATGAAAAGCACAATTCCAGCAAATCAGAAACCCCGATTTGAGTTGATTTGCAATTCAAATCATGTGGTTCGAGTTGATTCGGCAGCCAAACGATACAGTTCGATGGTGGAATCACTGATTGGCCAGAATCATGCCAGCCGTGTTGGAAATCAAATTTGGTTTGTGTTGTTTGGACAGCTATTGGGGTTTTGTGAGTGTGAGCCAAAGAAGAGCCCTTACACCCTACACGAGGAAGAAAACGATCTGGATGCAGATGCATTGTTCTGAAATTATGAATCAATTTTTTTTATTATTATTATTCAATGACAAATAACTGAAACGTTTTGTTTTGAACCAGGTGAACAGAGTGGGAGAAGGAGAAGAAAATTAAGGGAAACCAAAAACAATGACCATTTGGACTTTGGAAAAAATATGTGAACAGAGGCTGGAAACAGGAAAAACCAATTATAAATTCATAATGATTATTAAATGCATAACTATAAATATAAAAAGTTAATGATTTTGTTATGATTCCATACAATTTATGATTCACAGTTCAAAAATTAGCCATACAACCCATGATTTATCAACTATATTTCCTAGTATGACCAAAAGATTTATACTGCTCACTCTTGATTAAATTCCCTCCCTCACCATCCAAACTAAATTTCCATACTGAAGCATCCTAATTTTTTCTTTTTAAGCTATTTGAATTATCACATCTCCACTAGCACAAAGGTACATACCAACTTGGCTTCTAATACTGATATTCATAAATAGATATGATAAAATCAACATACATTTGATTCAACAATAGAGAGAGAGAGGGAAAAAGAAAAGGCTGATTAGGATCAGTAGGCAACCAAGGCATAATACTGATGATGGCAAGTGACCATCCAAGAATTCAGCATAGCGCTCCAGAACACAATCAACCAGTTTATTATTTCATTTTTGCGAAGACAATACCACCACCAGAGCACATTAAAATGACACACATGGGAGGCAAACATATATGGGCAAAAATTTGAAGACAAACCATCAATAAAATCATAATGCACATGCATGATAAGAGCTTCAAGATGTTAAGTCAAAAAGAGAAAAAGAAAGGAAGAAACTGTGGAGTGAGATTCAAAGATGAAACTCTCGTGGTCTCCTTCTTAGACACTTTAAGAATTAAGCAAAGTTAGTCAACCAATCTATTGTTTCTTTTTTTTTCGTTAAAAGATATTTAAGCAAACTTAGAGATATTATAAATTAAAGAAAAAAAAATTCTAGGTCTTTTATTAGCTTAAGTATTTGAAATAATTGGTTCTTTAATATGGCATCAAAGCCTACATGCCCAAATGGTTACTAATTCAATCCTTGACAACTAAGTCTTACTTCCATACAAGAAATAGAAGGCTTGTGCTTTATCCAGCCTGAACCCAAAGGGCTAGAAAACGAGAGCAAATTTTAGGGATATAATGGATATAATCAGAAGTATTGCTTGGACCTCCGAACCAGCTCAGACTTGAGTAAAAGTTGGCTCTAAAATTAACTCTATTGCAATGCCAATTACACATATCATGAGGACCACTATAACGTTCATGCTAAAGACTATGGAGTGCAAATATCAAATACTTGGGCCGAATACTAGAGCAAATAGCAGCATAAAGATATAAACTAAAGTTCAAGTGTAAAAAGTTTAGGATACTTATCAAGTTTTCAAAAGAAAACAACAAAAAAATTTGAGGTTCAGCACAAAGTATAACTCTGTATTTGCAGTGTAACAGTGACTTGACCTTAATGGATTTATAAAATAAAGAAAAACGATTAAACATGTTGGAAATGTCAGTCACTCACCAAGTACCAACTATGACATCCTATTTCTAACCTTAAATTCACTTTAACTTCACTTGCCTGCTTACCAAATAATGAAGAAATCAATGATACAATGCGCTCCTCTAATTCTTCTTGGTAGCGTTCTTTCTTGTTCTTCTTACTGATGGGAATCTATACAGAAGAATAAAGGACGGTTATAAATTGAGCTTACTATCTATTCAGTGTTACTATCCATTCAGACTGCCACAATTTTAGGAACGAGAATCTTGAACTTACAACGATATTGAGCTTATAAATCAAATTCTATAGAGTAATGAGCATTAGAAACCAGAATTATTCTTTATGAGTTGACGCAAATGAGGTACCAATGATAAAGGAAGGTTGTAGCACTTGCCTTACCCATAAAAGCTGCAAATGCTGTCTTCAAGCCCAAAACATCCACAAAACGTTCACAGGCAGGAGGGTACTTGGTCATTGCAAAATCAAGCGCCCTTATAGCAGACCCATAAGCCAATTTCTTTTGTTTCATAATAATTATCATCAATTCAACTCCTTCAGCCTTCACAAACCTTTCCTTGTTCTCCAACGGCATCAGTAGACAGCATAAACAATCAAACAGATTCTCCACCATCTCTTCCTCGTCAGAACTCTTAGGGTCTTTAGATTTGTACATAGCTACAGCCTGAAGCATCACATCTACTCCATTCATCTGTCCTAGCTTTTTCTGATTCGCCGTGCTGTTTTGCAACAAAATGGCTAAAATCTCCGATGCATACTGCTTATTACTATCGAATTCCCTCACTTTAATCTTCCCTAACAACCATTTCAACAATTTAGTTTTCTCACAAACCAATTCTGCCACAGCAGGCTTCACCTCAATCAAATTCTCTATCGTTGCAAGCGTACTATAAACCGCAGCCATCTCATCTGGATCAGAATCCGACAACCGATGCAAATTCTGAACCAGCAACTCAAGCGCACTGTTCTCAACCAAAGTATCGACTAAAACCTTCGCCGGCTCATCGTTATCTTCGAGTACATCCTCGTCGGTCAAGTCCTGAAGCAACTGGACAACGTCGATGGCAATGTCACTATTGTCGTGGTTCAACAAGTCTACGATGGAGGGTACGACGTTGAGACTGACGAGGTCAGGATAGAGTTCGGGAGCTCCAGCAAGGACTTTGAGTTTGTGAAGCTCTTCATGGAGCTCGACCTCGGAATCGGCAAAGCGATCAGGTTGGTTAGGGTACTTGAGGCGTGCTTCGATGTTGTCCTTGAGGCGGCGTTCGAAGGCGAGGACGAGTTTCTTGAGGGTTTTGAGGTCGAGCAATTCGATGGAGTTCTGAGATTTCTCTACGGCTTCCAGAAGAGAGAGGTCGATGCCGTTATTGTTGTCGTTAAATCCATTGGAGGAGGCTGCTGCCGGCGGCGGAGACGAAGGTGAAACGATGTCGTCGAACTTGCGTTTGGAGGCGTGGTTCCGAGCATTTGCAACTTCCATCGTCGCCGGAGCTAACTTGTGAATTGTGATCAACCCTACCACTCACTACCTTATGGATTCGGAGAGGAAACTTCGCGACTTTGTATATCTTGTAAGGAAATTAAAAGTAATGTTAATAATTTGGTCATGAAATTTCTTTTTTCTTGCCCAATCTCTGGAAATTTAACATTATAAAGCATGGTTTCTACAAATTCTAAAACCATATCCATTAGGTTCTTATCTATTAAATTTAAACCATGGCCTTTGTTTTGGACTAAACCATTTCCCTCAATATATTCCTAAATTATGTTTCTGATTAATTATATATCTTTAAAGTTTTACATTTAACTTAATTATATTTAAAGGTTTAACATTGTCAAATGTTAAAAAAGACATCATTTTGAAGTAAATATTTTTAGAGGTACAATAATAAAAATGTAAAAGTTGAGATATAATTTACACAAATATAAAAATTTTAGAATATAATTGACACTAAAATAAAGAAAAAAGTCGCTAACTTCAATCTAAGCCTTCAAATTGCAATATCTCATTTATCGTCAGTGTCAAGCAATCAAAAAAGTCACGGTCGCTTTCACCTAAACCCATAAAAAATCATGAAGAATGATTAAGTTTCCATACCATATTGCAAAATGCAAAGAATGATTATACTCATTATATAGTATTTGCACCTCCAAAAGTCCTCGATGGTAGAAGAACTGCTCTCTCGCTGCAATAAGAGAAAGGAGAGCCCTAATAGATCCTAGTGAACCTTGAGACTGTGCCATAAATTCGAATGGTGGAGATGACTTTGAAGCTTGGAGAAATTTAAGAAGACAAAGAAGATAAGAGTAGAGAAAAGTTGAAGAAGATAAGAGGGAGGGAAGTTGAAGAAGAGGAGAGCGTGAACCTTACATTGAATAAGTTCAATTTTTTCGACTCAAATTGGTCCTTTTTAATGATGGATCAAGTTTCATAATGGCCTTTGGTAGTATTATGTTTCTGAATGAAATGTTATAATTTATTGCATAAAGGTTTTTTTAAAATTTACTTCATTCATATTTGCCACATCATCATCCAGTTCAGTATGCCACATCATATTTAACCGCAGATCATGGACGGAAATGAGTTTGGGACCAACGATGAGACATTTTCAGAAGTTATGAGACCAAAATTGCAACAAAAAAAATTATGGGACTAAATTGAGACCTTTACCAAAGTTATAGGACCAAAAGTACACTTTAGCCTATTTTCTATTAACAAGTTAGAAGATGTCATATCTTAGGGTACAATTCAATAAATGTGAAAATTTAAAAGTGCAATAGACCATACAAACAGTGCAGAAATATAATTGAGATTAAATTTTATGTCCGATTTGATCTAGTTTATTGATTACTCTAACTTGACAAAGAAAGAATTCATCAAAGGTAACATGTAACTTTGATTTCATCATGTTCAAGTTTAAAACGAGAGAGATATGATCATATTCAATAATTATAAATCAATTATGAAACTTTTAGGAAACATTGAGGACCAAAACAAAATAAAAAGACATTAAGGACCAAAACATAACTTAAGGTAAATATTAGGAACCAAAATAGCGTTTTGGCCAAAAATAAAAGACTCAGCTGAAAGTTTTTTTTTGGGGACATACACAGCTGAAAGATACCCTTCTTTCATTTTTCTCACTTCTCCCTCTCAGTCTTCATCGTTTCCAAAAGTGATAAAGTTTCAAGCTTCTCCCATCTCTGGCCGCAGTAGCTCCATCTCTGGTCGTATTTCATTCTGTTCAGCACGTTCGATCAGCGTCATCGTTTGTTCTGCACCGTGGTTCTGCCGCTTCTGCAAGGTAGGGTGACAGCGTCCTCGTTCTCGTTCGCTCTACTTGGTTGGTTCTTACTTCTTAGTCAATTAGCCACTTAGTTGGTTTCGTATTCATGTTTTCATTGATTATTGATGATTGCTGAATAAGTAATACACTGATACTGATTAATTAGTGATAGTTGGTGATTAGTGAATGCTGATAGTGATAACTGAATCATTTGATGGATGCCATGAATTACTGAATGCTGATAAGTGATGCTGTGTAAATGACTCGTGGAATATGGACTATGGATGTTTGTAATTTGATGAGTTAAATGATTTTGCTGCTTGTTTTGCTGCTTGTTCCTCTTGTGGCACTGATAATGAAACTGTGTTGCATGTTCTTAGAGGATACTGAAATGACAAATATGTGCAGATTGGTTAAACCTACATTTTGGGATGTTTTCTTTTCTCTTGATCTTTGTGACTGGATTTCATCTAATCTGTCTAGTAAATGGGGATCTGAAAATGAAGATTGGAGTTTGGTTGTACTGGATTTTATCTAATCATCTAATCTATCTAGTAAATACCAGTTTGGCTCTATGAAGAGGTTGGGGAAATCAAGTGTTCAGAGAACAAAATTAAGAGTACACTTTTTGGCCCAATATGGCATGCTATTTTTCTGATGTTTTCATTTAAACATCTGCAAGTTTTTTAATTTTTCTTTTTGGACACTTTAAATCTTCATTTTACATTCCAGGTGTATCAAAACTTCAAAATCAATTTAAATCTTCCTATGTAGCTATTTTTCTGTGCATTTCGTTTTAAATTGATTTTGAAGTTTTGATACACCTGGAATACTTATTTTTCAGGCATGTCAGAAGGCTATCATTGTCTAATACGTATTTGACACCGTAATTGGGACTTTTGCACAATGATACTTTTGTCCTTATTTTCAGCCAAATTATGTTTACCATGATTGTTTTCCATTCTTGTAGCAGTATGTCTAGGTTTCACAAGTTTAATTACTGATAAATAATTTTGTTAGGTGCCTTTGTCTCCCATTGTTTCTTAGTAGTAATTAATAAGAGTGCATGAGTTTTCACATAGAAATCTATAGTAGCTTGCTGATTGGTAGATTACTGACTATGTATAAGCTAAATTCCTCCCAAAGAATCCACAAGCACAGTTATGTTCATTTCTTACTGATATGTGTGCAAGCAATGTTTGCTTGAATAGTGTAGTAAGTGGGCAATAACTCATCTGTTTCAGAATTCATTGGTGAAGTTGGATTAGACAATTAGAGTTTTGCTGGCATTAGCATATATGGCACTCACAACACTGAGTTTACAAACAATGATTCGATTTGAGGCTACAAACTTCAATGGTCTGCCTCCTCCTCGTTCTTCAAACTCGTCACCTCATCTCTTGGTCACAAAGCCATCTTGGATTGTGAGGACAGAGTCAAATGTTAGGAAGAAAAGAAGAAAGAAGCCAGATCCACCTTGTGTGGTTTGTGAGGGGAGTGGAAGAGTTGATTGCCACCAGTGTCATGGAAGAGGAAGGACAAACGATGTTGATTCTGAAATGCTCCCAAAAGGTGAATGGCCAAAATGGTGTAGGACTTGTGGTGGAAGTGGTCTTGGTTACTGCTCTCGCTGCCTTGGGACTGGAGAGTATAGGTATATTATGGGCTTCCATTTCATGAACAAGGACACTTAGTCAATCCCAAGAATACAAGTTATAGTTCAAACTTTTTTTTCCCTTTTATTCAAGTTCTAGGTTGACGCAGTCCTGTATATTGACTTATAATGACTGAATTATTAGTCTTCAAACACATTATTCTCATACTTGCACTAATTGGTTGTTTCAAACTTCCTTCCCATAGCTATGTGACTATTACATGCAAACTTGTATTCTATAACTTGAATAGCTAATAGAATTTTAAAAATCTACTTATGTGGTTGAATAAACTTTTTAATACTATGTGATGTATACTATTACAGAATTCATTTTTAATAGATCCCTGGCATTATTCTATGTTTTTAATAGAAAAGTTGAATGTATAGACATGGTTTAATCCTTCAGGCAGAAGTGGTGGCATAAATCTGATAATTTTGGTTTGCACGTGGAGTCCTACTATTTAAAATGCAAATAAATGAAGGGGATAACAGACCTTGCCAATCAGACTCTTCTCTACAGTGGAGTCAATGGCAGTTGCTTGATTCTCTTCTCCCAACTGGTGGATTTGCTCATTCTTTTGGCCTTGAAGCAGCAGTTCAATCCCACCTAGTGTCTGATCCTAATCAACTTAAGACATTTATTATACAAGTTTTGGAGAATACAGGAAGCTTACTCCTTCCTTACGTGTACTCGGCCGCCATGTCTCCCGATATAGAAACCTGGCATAAGCTTGACAGAATGTTGGATGCTACTCTGACCAATGAAGTGGGTCGAAAGGCATCGATCTCGCAAGGATCTGCATTAATGAGGGTGGCTTCAGCTGTGTTCTCTGAGGCTCCCTCTCTCAAAGTCATGAGGGATACTTCTTTGAAGTTAGGGTCTGTACATTTTCACCATGCTCCAATATTTGGACTCATAAGTGGAGTTCTTGGGTTTGATATTACTGCATCTCAGAGAGCATACTTGTTCATCACCATGAGAGATGTGATTTCTGCTGCAACTAGGCTAAATCTGATAGGACCTCTTGGCGCTGCAGTATTGCAGCACCAGGTAGTTACAGTTGCTGAAATTATACTGGAAAAATGGATGAATCGGACAGTAGACGACGTGTGTCAAACTGCTCCCCTGCTTGATATTGTGCAGGGCTGCCATAGTTATTTGTTTTCTAGGCTATTTTCTTCTTGAAAGACCAAGAATTCACCACATTTGATACTTTGAAGAGCTTGGAAGATTAAACAAAGGAATTACACGAGTGTTTTTCATCCTCTTTCCTTCACGTTTGCAGGTTAATTCTTGTACTTGTTTTGGGACTTTGAACAATGCTCGTTCTCACTTATCTTCAACCTTGTTGATACATTTTGCAGTAATATTTTTTGGGAATTACCTAATAATCAATTTCGTTGTAACTTTGAGCCATTTCACGTTAAAGGTTTTGTACTTAATACGAACATAATATGATACAGACAAGGTTATACAAGAAATATATGAACTAGTATGTTCATTGAGATGCACTAATATATATGTGCCACCTCAAGTAATAATTTAAATTTAGAAATGTAAAATTTAGTTTTTTCTGAAAATACATTCTCAATTGGTTTAGTAATTATTTTAACTTAAACTATTTATGAAATAATAAAGTTTGGTTGGTAATAATATTCTCTTTTCTGGCCAATAAGAAAGAGCCCACATGTTAAAAAAAATTACTATTTAGTCCCTAAAGTAAATTTGTATCGAGTTAACAAATCAATCCTTAAATATTATAATCGTCAACAATTTGATCCTTGA
Source organism: Chamaecrista fasciculata (assembly GCA_003254925.1). Lineage (NCBI taxonomy): Eukaryota > Viridiplantae > Streptophyta > Magnoliopsida > Fabales > Fabaceae > Chamaecrista > Chamaecrista fasciculata. Next base: position 83,998 of record QANZ01040479.1, on the reverse strand, counting down.
GCCAAATTTAGAGATAAAAAATACAAATTCAATAATTAGAAGTATAAATTTAAAAATTAAAAAAATATAAAATCAATTAAAATTGAGAGACTAAATTGACAATTGCAATATTTTAAAACTAAGGGTGTGTTTGGATTATAAGTAGGTAATGAAATGATGATTTTATGTAATGAAATGGTAATGAGAAAATTATGTAATGAAAATGGTGTTTGGATTAGTTTGAGATGTAATGAAAAAAATAGGATGTGAAATTATGAAAAAGGGTATGTAATGATTGTGGTTGGTTGAAATAATTATATGGGTTTTCTTAAATTGTATAGGGGTAGAATTGATAATTGATAATGGAATGAGATAGAAATAAAAAAAAAAGATATTTTGACTTTTTGGTTGTGGTGGTTATGAAATGAAATGGTAATGAAATTGTCTTGGAATTTGTGCTAAAGGTGAATATTTATAATGAAGGTTGGAGTAGTTTTATGTAATGAAATGAAAGGATCAAAATGTAAATAACATGGAAATTTTAAAAACCTTCTATTTGGTCCATGATTTTATATCGATTCAACGAATCGGTCCTTATAAAGTGAAATGTGTGTCTCGGCTCGTAAAAAATTGCATTCATCAACAATTGGGTCTCTCTCTTAATTTCAATGACAAAAAAAATAAATTCAGGGACCAAAATAGAATACTCTTTACAAATTCATGGACGAAATCATTTATCTTCAACTAACAACAAATTATTATTCACAATTTGATAAAAGTTTCAACAGTATACTATATTTATATATTAAAAAATAAGATAATTATTTGAAAAAAAAATAATTTATTTGAAAGATTATTGTTTTTCAATTTTATTTTAAAAATAATATACTACAAAAAAATATTACCCATATATATACTAGAGAAGGGACCAAAATTTATATTTTCCATTCGGGCTATCCGTGTAAGGGTTTAAGCGAAGACTAATCCCATTTGGGTTACAAAGACGAAACTGTCGAAATGGTTGAGCCCTCCTAATAACGTCGACTCAAGGGATCAAACTTGGGTCTTCTCACCTAGGGGGTAGCTCGCCAACCACTACACAAAACACTTGTTGGTGAAAAATTGTATATTTTAATTACTCACGTATTGACTTGTTAAGTTGATATAATTCCAAGGATTAAAATAATTTTTTAATTAAATAATATAAATATATAATATAATATAATATATTTGTAAAATAAAAATATTTATATATTATTTTATTATTATATTATATATATATATAGACACTCATGCGTGTAATATATATATATTATAATATAATGTGTATATATATATTATAATTATATATATTATATATATATATATGAGAGAGAGGGGGGAGGTATGATTAAAAAAAAATAAAAGTAATAATAATAATAATGAATAGAGAGAAAAAGTTATAAGTGTAATAAATGAGGGTATTGAAAATTACTATTTTGTCAAATAACTTTTTTATATTTGTATTAGAGTATAGGTAATTATAGGTATTTGAATAGAGGTATGTTAGTAAATAGTAATTGCGATGAAAAGTGTAATGAAATAATATTTTTATAATGAGTTTGTAATTGGTAAACAAACAGATTTGTTGCACTGTAGTTCAAATTATGTATTGAAAATAGAGATAATAAGTTTGTAATGGTTTTATAACCATTTCCCAAACACACCCTAAATCATATATTTTAATTACTTAAAGATTAATTAATTGAAACCATAAATTTGGAAATCAGACAATAAACTTTCTCTTTAAAAGTTAACGCCTAAGGAAAAAACGTGAACGGCAGGATTCGAACCTGCGCGGGCAGAGCCCACATGATTTCTAGTCATGCCCGATAACCACTCCGGCACGTCCACGCTTTTTGTTGTCAAATTACGCAAATAGTATTATTTATATACATATTACAATAGCGTAAGCGATAGCTGACTTTACAGTTTACAATTTACACCATGAATCCCTCTGATACGATTACGACGAATATACGAGATCATGGTTTCGTGATTTCGTCTTGACAGCTATGAAGTATGAATCAAGAACGTGTAGTGTTGTAGGCTTCATTCTAGAGATTTCCAAATATTCCGTCTGTCACTTCTCTTATGTTATGCTTGTCTCTTTCTTTGTGTATTCTGTAATTTAATATCTGATTTTCTTTTACAGAAAAGCCCCTTCTAGTCAATGAAGAAGAAAGCTCCATCTTTGTCACACTCTCGAAATTGGGCCCTTTAACTTCGGATCATAAACCCCTTATCTATCTATATAAGCATTAAGCAACACAATGCATACTCTTACTCTTCTTGTTGAACACACTTCCACACTCTCTCTGCTTCATCACTCGCCGATCCTCGCAAAACATAGGGTTCTCCACGATGGGTCAGAAAAGGGTTTTGCTACTCTGCGGCGACTTCATGGAAGACTACGAAGTACCCTCGCACCCTAATAACCCAAATCTCCTTTTCTTCTAGTTTAGTTTCATTTCCTTTACTCTTTTTGGTTCTTTGATTATGTATTGCAGGCGATGGTTCCGTTCCAAGCATTGCAAGCCTACGGCGTCGCCGTTGACGCCGTCTGTCCCGGAAAGAAAGCCGGAGAAATCTGCCGCACCGCCGTCCATCAGAATTCAGGTCATCAGGTAACTTCACCGTTAAATCTCCGTCTGTTTGTTTTCTAATTTTGCATCCTGATAGATGATTCAATTCAATTCAATCTTGCGTTTTCAGACTTTTACCGAGACTGTTGGTCACAATTTCTCACTCAATGCGACGTTTGACGAGGTCGAAGCCAAAGGCTATGATGGGATAATACTAGGGGGTGGAAGGGCCCCGGAGTATCTTGCTCACAATCAAAGTGTTTTGAACTTGGTGACGCAATTTGCGAGTTCTGGCAAAGTAATTGCTTCCATTTGTCACGGGCAGTTGATTCTGGCGGCTGCCGGCGTGGCTAAAGGTCGGAAATGCACGGCATTCCCGCCGGTTAGACCGCCACTGGTTGCTGCTGGTGCTCATTGGGTTGAACCTGAAACCATGGCTTCCACTGTGGTTGATGGTAATCTCATCACTGCAGCTACATATTCGGGACATCCGGAATTTATTAGCCATATTGTGAAGGCAATAGGAGGCAACATAAGTGGCTCCAATAAAAGGATTTTGTTTCTTTGTGGGGTAGGTTTCAAAGTTGTTGATATCATGAAATCAAATGCTTACCTGATTTCTGTCTACTTGTTAATATAGACTAATGAAAGAGAGAAAAAAAGCTACAATTTAATCTTCACAGATCACATTTTAGGGACTAAATAGTCGAGGTTTATAGATAAAGTGTATTTTCAATATTCAGAAACTAAATTGTAGTTTGGAGACAAATTCATGCACCAAAGAAATAATAGGTTTTCAATTTGAAAGATGACATTAGATTTTGGACTGAGATTTTGTATATGTAAAACTTTACTGGTGCAGATTGAGGAAGATATGTTTTAACATTTTTCAATTGCAGGATTATATGGAAGATTATGAGGTAGCAGTACCTTTTCAGGCTCTTCAAGCTTTAGGGTGCCATGTCGATGCGGTTTGCCCCAAAAAGAAGGCAGGTGACTCCTGCCCAACTGCTATTCATGATTTTGAAGGTGATCAAACTTACACTGAAAAGCCGGGGCATGATTTTCCTTTAACCGCTTCCTATGAAAATGTGGACGCCTCGAGCTATGATGCTCTTGTCATACCTGGAGGCCGAGCCCCCGAGTATTTGGCACTAGATGAGTCAGTTATTGCCTTGGTGAAGCATTTCATGGAAAATCATAAGCCAGTAGCATCCATCTGCCATGGACAACAGATTTTAGCTGCTGCTGGTGTTCTTAAGGTATAACTGCTGATTTACATTTTATGAGCTCCCTGTTTGTTATACTTTTTATATGCTGTCAACTTTCAACAAAATAGTATATTCATTAGAAGACTTGATATTTGTGAGCCTAGATATTTTAGTGTGCTTATTCTAGACAAAAATTACCTTGAGTGTGTTGTATGACCCTCTTAGTCGTATCTTGTTTGAGTCTTATTTCTCTCAATATTCTACACAACAAGCAGGTTGAAAATTACAGAATGAGAGTCAATGAATTTTAAGGATATGAAAATACCATATTTCAAACGAAAAAATTCCTTGGTTATGCACTGATTTACATGACAATACTCATATGAACTGTGTATTTTACTTTTAACAGGGAAGGAAATGTACTGCATACCCTGCTGTGAAGCTTAATGTGGTTCTATCAGGAGCGACCTGGTTGGAACCTGATCCGATCAGCCGATGCTTCACCGATGGAAATTTGGTTACCGGTGCCGCGTGGCCGGGTCATCCTGAGTTCATTTCTCAGTTGATGGTACTACTTGGTATTAGTGTATCTTTCTAAATTTTTCTTGTAATGCAATCTACTTATGTTTGCATGTGCAGTTGTGCCAAAAAGACAGATGTGTGTAGTATGTGTACTTCGTGAAGCACTTGTGTTGTACGTTTCGAGAATAATGGTTCATATTACCATATTGAAATACATTCTGGATCTTTCTCTCTAAGCCATCTGCTTCTTTGACCAGAAGATTTTGCTGGATATATATATATATATATATCACCTTTAAGTAGAGTTTAGAAATGCGTCCAAGTCAGTTTTTAGTTTTTAAAAATTCACGACTTTTACAAGTTAGTTCTTTTATAAACATCTTTAATAGTGTGCTATTTAGCCCCTTAAAGGATTGCAATGAGCCATGAATTATCGAGATTGAAGCATTTCGAAAATTCTAGGATTAATATAAGTATATAACAAAGCTTACATAATTCAGTAACAAAATTGATCATTTACTCCGTTAAACACCATTTAATGGGACAAGTCAACATTCACTAAAAGAGTAAGAAAAAAGAATCTGAAATTGAGTGAATTGTGGTAGTTTTTATATAACAGTAGTCTCCCAAAGCTGCTAATAAAGGTGACCAATAATGGTAGGATCAAGGTGCACCGATTTAAAATTGTCTATGGCTTTGGTTCTTGCTAAAAATTGTTTGTTGGTATTCCTTAATGTAAAGATTAGCTGACCATAAAGTGAGGACTTGGCTTTACCTTTATAATTGCAGTCATACCAATTTTATACAGAGACTTCATGACATAACATCTCATAGTTCAATCAATATAGGCCTATGATTAAAAATTGATGCGAAAGTAATGTTTTTTTTTTTTGGTAAAAGAAAATTTAGGTGAGTTTAAGTTTGGTAGAGATACTCGCAAATGGCTTATTAACTAATTACTCACAACTTGGTGAATTATTATAAACAAACTCGTGACCAATTAAACGGACTTTTGTTTGTGCAAAAGTAAAGATTTTAAGACTTCAAAATAGTACAAATATCAAAATACATAAATGCAATAAAGCAAACTGATTATACACCACTTTAAAGATAAATGTCAAGACGTCACTTTAGATATACACGACTAGATAAGTTTTGGCACTCACCACTCATTGAAATCCACCAAAAAGATAATATTTTGAGGAAGGTCAAAAGGCTCATCAAATTCTTTTATAAATCAAAGTTGAAATCTGAGATACAATACATAAATAAAAGATTTCTTACTAGCTACAACAACCCTCAAAGCATAAAATGTAACAACTAACAACACAACTGGCTTATTTTTGTGTGTAGAGTGAATAGAATCCATGAATAACATATTTAATTGAGAGCTATGCAAAGAGGGGGAAAAAAACCATTTCTAGTACTAATAAGATTAATTGAGTGCTGTGGAAACACTGACCAATATATATGAACAAAGAATTATCAGTTCTAATAGATTACATTTCCACCACGTCAACCTCCACTTCACAATTATTTCCTATTTGTAGAATTGACATATAATTTGTACACATATTGAAGATTGCCATGCAGGGCAAGCTTTTACTGTTTTCTCCTTCTGCTATAGTAGTACTGTCTTCTTTTTGCATTCAAATCTCTATTCACCCTTAACAAAAAAAAGTCAATCATCTTGCTGATAGTAAAGAAATGGAGGCAGTAGCATTGGATTTAGAGGAAGCAGTGGAAGTAGAGGTATCTCCTCTAGACCTCAAGTTAGTATCAACAAAGACGGGCATAGTGGGTCTCATGTGTGACATTAGGCCTTTGCTTTTGAGCAAAACAACAACTTCAGACATTGTTGGCCTTATTGCAGCAGATGCTTGAGTGCATAGCAAACCAATCTCTATCATCTTCTTCACTTCTTCTGCATCATACTCATTTGGGTCTAAGGTATTGTCTATTAACTCTAAGTGCATGCCTCTCTCATAAAGTTTCCAGGCCTGTGGAGCAGAATAGAGGAAAGTTATATTCAAATGAAAGAAAACTTAGGTGAAATTCCTTTTAGTGTTGTTCATTATGAATTTACTTACTCGTTGGAGGAGGAATTCGCCTTCAACATCCATGGTTATTTCACTGCTCTTTTGGCCACTTATGATTTCTAGGACTACAACACCATAGCTGTAGGTATCAGCCTTCTCTGATAACTGACCATGAATTGCATACTCAGGTGCTGTGTATCCCCTGATAATAAAATAGGTCATATGGTTACTATTATTTCAGTCTAGCAAGTGTACATGTTGACAAAAATGTATCAAGACAAAAACATGATTATACTTTTGTAAGTGTATGCTCTTCCAAGAGACAACTAAAGCAGGTAAAATGACCTATAGGGGAAACAACAATGTTCCCTTTGACCTATATAACGATTTTTTTTTCTTCCATCTACTGTATAAAGAAAATTTATGTAGTTTCATATGGCTTGACTTACAGTGTTCCTGCAAATTTTGTACTAAGATGAGATTGATCTCCAGGTAAAAGCCTTGCCAACCCAAAATCAGCAATCTTAGGTTGAAGATCATCATCCAAGAGTATATTACTGGTTTTAATATCCCTATGTATAATGCAAATGTGGAATTCTTCATGTAGATAGGCTAAACCTCTTGCTGTACCCAAAATTATATCATAACGTTGCTTCCAATTGAGAGAACCCCTGTTTTCCCCTGTTTCCCAAGTTAACACACTTCAAAGAGTAAGGGAAACAAAAAAAAAAAAAAANAAAAAAAAAAAAAAAAAAAAAAAAAAAAAAAAAAAAAAAAAAAAAAAAAGGAGAGAAGCATAAAAATTATTGTCAAAATATCAAGTTTTTAAATAAAATTATGACATATGAGGAAGTTTATGTGGCATGTCATAATGTTATTGAAAAACAAGATAGTTATTATTAGAGTAAATTAATAATTTAATCCTGAAAGATGATGTGTATTAATTTAGTCCCTTAAAGATAAAATTATAAGATTTTGTAATTATAATCAATTTGATCCTGTTACTACATCAAATTTAAAAACTGATCGTAATTTAAAAACTACATCAAATTTGATGTAGTTTTAAACTTAATGACAATTTTATTGTAATTTTAACAAAATTAAAACTACATCAAATTTGTCATTAAGTTTTGATATCCTTATTAAAATGATTAAAATTGATTGTAATTGTATCGGACTAAATCGTCTAATTTCATCTTTCAAAGATTAAATTGAGGCAATTGTCATCTTTCAAGGACTAAATCATTAATTTACTCTTATTATAACTTCACGAACAAGATCTAAGTTTCTGTGAGTTGATGTAAGGTACCAAATAAGAATCTGTCGAGGCTGCTATTTTTCATGTACTCATAAACAAGGATTCTCTCTTGGCCTTTGCTGCAACATCCCAAAAGCCGAACAAGATTTCGATGATGAACATTACTTATAAGCTTCACTTCGCTTTCAAAGTCTTCCTCCATCTTCTTTGAGCTGCCTAAAGCTAATTTCTTGACTGCAACTACTTTCCCATTCTCTAGAGTTCCCTGTTTATTCATGCATGATGATTAAACATTTCAATCATCAAAGTCATGTTCATAATAAGAAATTCTGGATTTTCTCTTAGAAGTTTTGCTTTGAATAATTGAAACATATATATATATATATATATATATGCTTGTATGAAAACATGATGAGGATTCTTGTATTGAAAATCATTAGTTTTTTTTTTTCACCTTGTACACATCTCCAAATCCTCCTTCTCCTAGTTTGTTTTCTTCACTGAAATTTTTTGTAGCAGACTTCAAATCTTTGTACCTGTAATTAACTGGGCCTTTCAACTCAGTTGCTCCCAGAATGTCACCTATTCAAGAAAACAAAGTTAAAATCTCTGTGAGGAAAGTAAGTCGTGATCCGTATCCATTAGCTTTTGAGTAAACGATCAATTTAGTCCCTAGATTATATGGACATTGTTAGTGTAGTCCTTGAAAGTTTTTAAATGATTGATGTTGTACCCGAAAATTCATGGCTTGTTACTATATAGTTTATCCAAAGACTGAGTTGTTTAACAGTAAGGAGCTCATGGAAGGATAAAGTTGCAACAAGTCATCAATTTTGGAGGACCATGCATTTCAAAAAGTTAAGAACTAAAATGACAATGTCCTTATTAATATGGGGACTAAAATGTTAATTTACTTAGTCTTTTAATGCCAAAAGCAAGCATGGAAACACGAGAATAGATATCAAGATATGAAGAAGAAAGCAGTTTGAATATTATTTTGCAAGTGAAAAGAAGGTAGAAATTATGACATTAAACCATCATTGCTAAAGAGTTTGTAGGTAATTTAAGACTTTTTAAAGTTAGAACCTTACCTCTAGGAGCCTTCTTGGGTGTCTTTGATCGCCTAAGCCATGTAAATAACGCAAGGAGGATCATTATAAGAGCTACACCTCCAACAACTCCACCAATAATGGCTCTCTTCTTGCTTGAACCTCCTAAAACACAGGAATTGCAATTTACAAGTTGGATCCAATTCTAGATAGAGTCACTTTCAATTAAGCATAGTCACATTTTAATCCAAGAAAAAATTTATATAAATTCTTTTAAATCTTTGTTATAAAATTCTCCTAGAGTGATCATAAACTAAGGTCATCACAAGGGTATGTCCTTGGCAATTATAAAGTTTATTTATGTATTTTTTTTCCAAGAACCGGGTATTATTTTGAAGGGCCGGCTTGGCTCAACGATAAGCATGCTTGTCGTGGGGTCTGAGGTCGTGGATTCAAACTAGCCTCTCTGCAAAAACGCAAGGGTAAGACTGCTAATATATTCTCTTCCCCAGCACCCACACCAAGTGAGGATTCAAACTGAGTTGGCCCTTTTTTAAGAACCAAGTATTATTCTCTAATCAAGAGTTAGAGACTATTAATCTTAAAGCGTAGAGATTACCAAAGTAGTTTTGTCTCTACCTTGTTTCAAGTATGGAGTGATATCAATGGTTTGATTATCGGCGAAAAATGACGTGGTGGAGTATCTCATGAAACAACCAGCATCAAAAGCCCTACCATCAGAATTGGGAAGGCAAGTCTGCAAATTGGAGTAACCAACAGTCAAGCAATCAAGGCAGCCACCCTCAGTGATAGTCTCAACACACTGAGAAATTGCATAAATGGTTGGACCATTAGTGATTTGAGTCTTTGTGGCTGCAAAAAAGCCGACGATTTTAGGCGTCGCTATTTGGAGATTTAGCAACACTTGTTTAGCCGTTGCAGAAAATGTTGTAGCGTCAAGTGCTGTTTGATTCCCACATGTAGCGCTATTGCCAGGCTCTGTGGTCTGGTCGTAGAATCCACTGCTCTCATACCTTCACAACACACATGCATGAAGCAGATTATTATTTTCTTTGTGATATCTTTATTTTCTATGTTGCTGGAAATATAAAACGGCTTAGATATTATTTTTGAAGTTATATATATATAATATATATAATTTAACTAAAGTTTACTGAAGATTACAAAACATGAAATTAAGAAAAGCAAGTTGGTCAAAAACGGCCGAAGTGAAAATTGAATCAACTATTAACATAGCAGAGACATGGTGTATATATATATATATATATTAAACATTTAAACTATTTAAAGTTTTTAGTCAATTATTCTGTCCTAATCAATTATGTAGTACGATTTATTAATAGTTTATTATACATCAAAATCATTATCACGTTGCTTTCTTGTTAACATCTAAACAATTCCACTACAAGTTTAGGGTCTGATTGGTTGCCCTGTTTCCTGTTTCCATTTTCACTGAAAACAGGAAATATGACTGAAAACGTGTTTTGTACAGTTTTTTTGAAAATGTTTTCTGAAAACATTTTCTGAAATAGGCTGAAAACAGGAAACGTCAAAAAGACATTTCCAGTATTTCCAAAAACAAACTTATGATATTTTGTAACATTACACAAAAGTAAACTATTTAATCATGTTAATATCATCATTTAGCTATAATCAAACTTAAAAACATATAAAAATTAGCGTTATTCAAGTTAACATAATTTAAATATGAATGAAAACGATTTTTTAACTTTATAAAACAAACATATTTCTTAAATATTGAAAATTTTGAAATGAAAATAGAATTCCAGAAATGGAAACAGAAAATGAAAACAGGAAACATTTTCTTAAACCAATCAGGCCCTAA